>JAVLUX010000106.1:1455000-1552500 GCA_032164185.1 Moxostoma hubbsi | reverse complement strand
AAGATGCTGTTGTTAAAATTAACTAAGGTGTAGTAAGTGTTGTTCATTAGTATAAGCAAATGGAACCTTATTGTAAAGTGTTACTATTTTATTTTATTGTATTTATTTATTTATTAAGTTTTATTAATGTGTATTGATGAAATGCATCAATCTGAAACATGGGCAAGAATATTTTTGGAGTGCATATTGAACCTTAATGTTAATTTACATTAAAGTCCTTGTAAAACATACTAAATATAAATGTTGCAAAGACACATTTCACATTGCACTTACATGTTAAAGTCATGCAACTCTCAGAACACGACCTCAAACATACATTTGCCTCATTAACATTATTTTGTCAGTGTTAAGTTAGTAACATTAAATGAATTATTATTAGACACTTTCACTTTGTTCCTTGAAGCTTCTTGATTTTAAGCAGGTCTGCGTTTCTTCTCCCCAAACTTCTGCAGCAATCGAAGGGTTAATCAGTAAGCGTGCACCATGTGACTACCACTAGCAGCCCTTTTTTTCGGCCTTGCAACAAACTATAGTGCTGTAGATAAAAATGCATGTTCTTGTTCTAGAATCGTGACTCACATTACGCCCACAGCAGATCAAAACTATACCTGCGAACTGAATTCATTGTGACTGCAGACCTGCGAGTGAGGAAATCTGGTTAGACATCGATGAGAAGAAATGATCTGAATGCAATCTGAAGACATCGTGCTCGCATCGCAGACCTGTAGAATGACTTTCCAAACTCATTAGAGCCGTTTCAGGTGCCATAATTCACTGGAGGCTTTATTTGCTAACATGAGAACACTGCAGACTCAAAATGAATGAAGCAATCAGTATTTACATGGATATAATAAGAAATAGACTCTTATGCATTCTCAACTGAGCACTATATATAACTATATATCTTAAAAACGATATATACTGTATATGCTTAAAACGAGCAATTCTGGAGAAGCAATATGAGGAAAGCTATGATCTTGTTTTCAGACAGATCAAATACAGTTTAACACTTAAAACAAGAAAAATCAACTATTTGATAATGGGTGTGGACAATCATTTTCTTACTGAGAATTTTTGTCTTATTTTCCAGTAAAAATATCGAAACATCCATAAAACAAGAAAAAAATAAGATTTTCAGAATTTTTAAAAAAAAATAATTATAAAAAAAATAAAATAAAAAATGCCAATGGGGTTAGAAAAAAAAAACTTGATTGAAAAGTAAAAAAATATATGTATATTTTTTTTAACCCCATTGACAGTTTGTTTAAAAAAAAAAAAATAATAAAAAATTTTATAATTATAATTTTTTTTTTTTTATAATTATTTACTATTATTTTTTTCTGAAAATCTTACGTTATTTTTTCTTGTTTTATGGATGTTTCGATATTTTTACTGGAAAATAAGACAAAAATTCTCATATCTAATTTATTTTTATTTTTTTTATGAAAACAAGACAAAAATATCTTATTTTGTTTTGCTTCTCAAGTAAATGTATCTATTTTTTATGAATGGTTAAATATTTTTATTGCTAAACGAAGCACTTAACACTTAATAAGAAAATCATCTTTTGCTGTAAATATCATAGTCTAACAATTTGTTAAATTACTGTATGTCTTTTGACTGACTTGTCTGCTAAATGGATTATGTAATTCGTAAAATTTGGCGAAACTGTACGAGTTGTGTTGTGCGAAATCTTACGACTTTTAGACGAACCAATCACATTTGCTTCCCTCACATGGTGGTAATTGGAGATATTTACTGTCTTCTGTGTTAGACAAAAGTCTTTCAATGCCAATGTGACGCTCCTGTTCTACCCGCTCCGTACGAGACTCGAACCGGCGTCTCCGGCGTGGGAGGCGGGAGCGCTAACAAGGAGGCTAAAGGCTACAGCCTCTAGCGTCAGTCGCTAGTGCACTTCTTGAGGTCAGGGGAGTGAGGTTTATACACTTTGCACATCTATCTATCAGCTGACTCCTGTTACACTCACCCCCCTAAACCTCACTCTCATCTGGGTCACGGCACCAATGTGACGCTCACTCCCATCCGGGTCACGGCACCAATGTGATGCTCACTCTCATCTGGGTCACGGCACCAATGTGACGCTCACTCCCATCCGGGTCACGGCACCAATGTGATGCTCACTCTCATCTGGGTCACGGCACCAATGTGACGCTCACTCTCATCTGGGTCACGGCACCAATGTGACGCTCACTCTCATCTGGGTCATGGCACCAATGTGACGCTCACTCCCATCCGGGTCACGGCACCAATGTGACGCTCACTCCCATCCAGGTCACGGCACCAATGTGACGCTCACTCTCATCTGGGTCACGGCACCAATGTGACGCTCGCTCTCATCTGGGTCACGGCACCAATGTGACGCTCACTCTCATCTGGGTCACGGCACCAATGTGACGCTCACTCCCATCCGGGTCACGGCACCAATGTGACGCTCACTCCCATCCGGGTCACGGCACCAATGTGACGCTCACTCCCATCCGGGTCACGGCACCAATGTGACACTCATGTTCTACCTGCTCCGTACAGGACTTGAACCGGTGTCTCCGGTTAGAGTCCTCCTGTCCATCTGGCATGGGAGGTGGGTGCGCTAACAAGGAGGCTAAAGGCTACAGCACCTAGCGTCAATCGCTAGGGCACCTCTTGAATGAGGTTTACCTACTGCACGGCTATCTACCAGCTGGCTCTCGTTACACTCACTCCCATCCGGGTCACGGCACCATTTTGACACTCCTGTTCTACCCGCTCATACCTAAACCTAATCATGAAGTGGAAATCCTTACCATGATTTAAATCCATTTGGTTGACCACAGAAGAATGGAAAATTAGTAGGAGACAAGGGAAATGTCTGTGATTGGTTGGTCGGTGTAAAGTCGTCAATTCATACATTTTAAGTCGTACGATATCGCACGATTTTGCCATCTAGTACGAATTATCACAAGACTTATCAGAGATAGAATGAAGTTAAATGAAAGGTTAGGGGTTAGTTGACTAACACTAGAGTCCTCCTGTCCATGTTGTGTTTTTTAGAGGTCAGCCTGCCTGGAGAAGACATTGTTGATGACAATAAGAGCTGCCATTGTGAGTTTGTCCCTCAGGATTTAACGCCCGGAATAAAAGTTACCATCAGGGCTGTGTGGTAAGCAAAGATGAGAGGGATTCAAATACCCATCAAACTTGAATATTATTAAAAATATCATACCAGTCTGCATCTCCGAAGATTACTTTATGAGCTCATATTGTACCAGAATGTACTTAAGTTACAAAGACTTGTTACATTCAATATATTGTATCATTTGTTGCACACCTTCATTGCTCATTTGCATGCCAGCAACTCTTTATGCATGTGACATTTTGAATATTAAAGGGACGGTATCAATGTATAAGCTCAAGAAAATATAGCAGTCTCTGGGACATGGTTAAGGGCTATTTGGATGACTCTTATGAAAACATGTCCAGGTCATATTTAAGCTCAAACTCAAAAGAGAAAAAATAGAGAAACTGTAGAAAATTAAGCCTATTTTTGTACTATAATTATATGCATTGTCACATTTCTTAACACCCCTCTCCATGACAATATATTTGTCAATATATATCATAAGCATACACTACCGTTCAAAAGTTTGGGGTCACCCAAACAATTTTGTGTTTTCCTGAAAAGTCACACTTATTCACCACCATACGTTGTGAAATGAATAGAAAATAGAGTCAAGACATTGACAAGGTTAGAAATAACGATTTGTATTTGAAATAAGATTTTTTTTACATCAAACTTTGCTTTCGTCAAAGAATCCTCCATTTGCAGCAATTACAGCATTGCAGACCTTTGGCATTCTAGCTGTTAATTTGTTGAGGTAATCTGGAGAAATTGCACCCCACGCTTCCAGAAGCAGCTCCCACAAGTTGGATTGGTTGGATGGGCACTTCTTGCGTACCATACGGTCAAGCTGCTCCCACAACAGCTCAATGGGGTTCAGATCTGGTGACTGCGCTGGCCACTCCATTACCGATAGAATACCAGCTGCCTGCTTCTGCTCTAAATAGTTCTTGCACAATTTGGAGGTGTGTTTAGGGTCATTGTCCTGTTGTAGGATGAAATTGGCTCCAATCAAGCGCTGTCCACTGGGTATGGCATGGCGTTGCAAAATGGAGTGATAGCCTTCCTTATTCAGAATCCCGTTTACCCTGTACAAATCTCCCACCTTACTAGCACCAAAGCAACCCCAGACCATTATATTACCTCCACCATGCTTAACAGATGGCGTCAGGCATTCTTCCAGCATCTTTTCATTTGTTCTGCGTCTCACAAACGTTCTTCTTTGTGATCCAAACACCTCAAACTTGGATTCATCTGTCCACAACACTTTTTTCCAGTCTTCCTCTGTCCAATGTCTGTGTTCTTTTGCCCATCTTAATCTTTTTCTTTTATTGGCCAGTCTCAGATATGGCTTTTTCTTTGCCACTCTGCCCTGAAGCCCAGAATCCCGCAGCCGCCTCTTCACTGTACATGTTGACACTGGTGTTTTGCGGGTACTATTTAATGAAGATGCCAGTTGGGGACCTGTGAGGCGTCTGTTTCTCAAACTAGAGACTCTAATGTACTTATCTTCTTGCTCAGTTGTGCAACGCGGCCTCCCACTTCTTTTTCTACTCTGGTTAGAGCCTGTTTGTGCTGTCCTCTGAAGGGAGTAGTACACACCGTTGTAGGAAATCTTCAATTTCTTAGCAATGTCTCGCATGGAATAGCCTTCATTTCTAAGGACAAGAATAGACTGTCGAGTTTCAGATGAAAGGTCTCTTTTTCTGGCCATTTTGAGCGTTTAATTGACCCCACAAATGTGATGCTCCAGAAACTCAATCTGCTCAAAGGAAGGTCAGTTTTGTAGCTTCTGTAACGACCTAAACTGTTTTCAGATGTGTGAACATGATTGCACAAGGGTTTTCTAATCATCAATTAGCCTTCTGAGCCAATGAGCAAACACATTGTACCATTAGAACACTGGAGTGATAGTTGCTGGAAATGGGCCTCTATACACCTATGTACATATTGCACCAAAAACCAGACATTTGCAGCTAGAATAGTCATTTACCACATTAGCAATGTATAGAGTGTATTTCTTCAAAGTTAAGACTAGTTTAAAGTTGTCTTCATTGAAAAGTACAGTGCTTTTCCTTCAAAAATAAGGACATTTCAATGTGACCCCAAACTTTTGAACGGTAGTGTATATTTTTTACTGTACTGCAGTACTGTAATACAATGTTTTTTTGGGAACACTTTGCAATAAGGTTGCATCCAGTAGCATTAGTAAACTTCATAAGTTACTATAACATTAACCTATAATAAACAATATTTTAAACCAAAATTAATACATGTTGTAATTGTTAATTTCTACATACATTATGCTAATATATTTCAAACATTAAAATTTGTATACTTCAATATAAGTAAATGCAACATTAAAGGTGCAGTACGTCACATTCAGAAACGTTTGTTATTAGTGACACCTGTGGCCGTTAAGTGAACTGCAGCAGATACCTGTTGCTCGTGCTCGTGCACACACTCCATAGTGACACCGGTGGCCGTTAAGTGAACTGCAGCTGCTGACTGATACTCGCACTCGTGCACGAGCATCAAAACAATGACGTAACGCACAAAGAGACTGAACGTGATTCACCGACATCATGCTGACAGATGAGGTTGCATAATTGAAATGACACAGTTATGATTGTTTCACTACAAACTTTGAGACTGTATCTTATATTTGACTCTCCAGTGCTGGAACAGGATGTACGTCTGATTATACGAGACTGTAGTTTGAAGTAATCACTTTTCTTTGCATGATACATTGACTGCATTTATACGATAGCCTATGACTGCGTTAGCTAGCTAGTCAGCTTTAGCAATAGCTGTTAGCTCAATCTGGTGCATGATGACTGTAGCGGTTTATAAAATAGACTGAACGTTATAAATATGTGACACAATTCAGTATTGATGTGATTCATCACGACTGTCTTTCTGATGTATTGATGCACTATTGTTTTATTATAATATAATGACAATATTTACTGTATAATCAAGTTACGTTACGCTAATGAACGGAGCTTTTTGCATGATCTTGAACATTGTCTTGCGTTCATTCCATGTGTTATTGTAGTTTAGCTAAAATGACTCGATTAATCCTTATGTCACTATATTTCACACTCTGTCCAATAAGAAGAACGCCAATTCAGGGTCTGTTTTGATCCCCTAAACTGAACGAATGTCCCTCCAGGAATCAAACGCCCTGCCGATGTTCACTCTAGTTTTCATACGATCACGTTCCCGCTTAGCCAGACGGAGCACCGAGGCTCTCGGGAGCGCACATAAACGTCACATCCTTTGAATTTTCCCGGCAAAAGCGACCCGCTCGCTTCACATGAACATCAGTTTACAGGCTTTAATAGGCAAACTAGGAAGTCCGGGAGGGGCTCCGAATTTTACATGAAAATTATTGCACACTGCACCTTTAAGAAAATGAACAAACAATGAATTATAGTATTTTGATTAATTAAAAACAGATGAAACATTATTGTAAAGTGTTACCATATTTTTAGTTTTATTATAATCCGCATAAATACTACCTTTACAACTTTACAACAATTACTACCATGATGTATAAATACTTTACAGTTTAAATTATAAATCCTAATTTTTTCACATTATGGTAATGACAGAAATTCTGCATAATTGTTATTAAAATAATGTCAGAATTCATTAACTCAAATAATGGTTTTAATTTCCTTTATGAAACATGTACTGTCGTATTTAATTCCTTTCTTTTGGTTTTGGGTCCTGTGCCAGGGCTGGACTGGTAATCTGGCATACCGGGTATTTTCCCGGCGGGCCGACGCACTTTCGGGGCCGATCAGGGGCGGACTGGCCATCGGGAGAACCGAGCGGGCCGGTGGGTTGTCTGCGAAACGGGCCGAATGAATATATCTCTTCCCAGTCCAGCCCTGGCCTGCACATGTTCTTGACTGATTGCATGAGGTTCACCGACTTCATTTGTGATAATGTTTGTGACTTCTCTGTAGTGTTATGCGGTTTATGGTGTCCAAGAGAAAGTTTAAAGAGAGTCTGCGGCCGTATGATGTCATGGACGTTATCGAGCAGTATTCTGCCGGACACCTGGACATGCTGGCGAGAATTAAAAACCTGCAGTCCAGGCAAGAGCTGATGCACAAACCAAACCACATGTCCATTGAGAAGTATACTTGACACGTTCCCTTATTGAGTTCAAATGTTGACTTCAGGACATTTTTAAGTGTAACTCAAGGAAACACTTTTTGGGGTCAGGCGCCTTAATGTGCAACATTTCACTTATTTTAGGCCAAATGTTCTGTATGAATTAATGAATGTTCACAGATATGTAAATATATTCCTGCTTTAAAGCTAGGACACATTTAAAACAATCAAGGCATACTTTTAACATACTGCATGTTGATCGTCTGATATCAGTGCGCAGCGGTGTGGCGCATGGGTCAACAATTCATTTCAAGTTTTTGTCGTAATCAATGTCTACTTTTCTGTTCGTGACATAAACAGGGACGGATTACTGACCGGGCCAATAGGGCCAGTGCCCAGTGGCCTTTGACCACCAGGGGGCCCTTGACCACCAGGGAGCCCTTGACCACCAGTGGGCCCTTGACCACCAGGGGCCCTTGACCACCAGGGGGCCCTTGACCACCAGTGGGCCCTTGACCACCAGGGGCCCTTGACTACCAGCGAGCCCTTGACTACTAGCAGGCCCTTGACCAACAGGGGCCCCTGACCACCAGGGGGCCCTTGACCAACAGGGGCCCTTGACCACCAGGGGGCCCTTGACCACTAGCAGGCCCTTGACCAACAGGGGCCCTTGACTACCAGGGGGCCCTTGACCACCAGGGGGCCCTTGACCACCAGGGGTCCTTGACTAGCAGCGAGCCCTTGACTACCAGGGGGCCCTTGACCACCAGGGGCCCTTGACTACCAGCAAGCCCTTGACTACCAGGGGGCCCTTGACTACCGGGGGCCCTTGACTACCAGGGGCCCTTGAATACCAGCGAGCCCTTGACTACCAGGGGGCCCTTGACCACTAGAGGCTCTTGACTACTAGGGAGCCCTTGACCACCAGGGTCCCTTGACTACCAGGGGTCCCTTGACTATCAGGGGGCCCTTGACCACCAGGGGGCATTTGACTACCAGCGAGCCCTTGACTACCAGGGGGCCCTTGACCACCAGGGGCTGTTAACTAGTAGGGAGCCCTTGACCACCAGTGAGCCCTTGACTACCAGTAAGCCCTTGACTACCAGGGGGCCCTTGACCACCAGAGGCTCTTGACTACTAGGGAGCCCTTGACTACCAGGGGTCCCTTGACTATCAGGGGTCCCTTGACTATCAGGGGGCCCTTGACCACCAGGGGGCATTTGACTACCAGCGAGCCCTTGACTACCAGGGGGCCCTTGACCACCAGGGGCTGTTGACTACCAGGGGGCCCTTGACTGCCCGCACTGCGCAATCTAGTTTGGTTATAACCCTCTTGAAAACCCTTTTGGAGATAATTGGCCCCAGGGACTTTACAAGTCATAATCCGTCCCTGGTCATAAAGTATGTCTGGAATATATTTTCACATATTGGAATCTCTCAGTATGTTGTGTTGTGTGTTTGTGTCTCTCCCCGTCTCATGCGCTGGTCCGTGTCACGTCATTGTGCATTGTACTGTCCTCTCCTCTATTTGCTTCGCCAGGTTAGATATGATATTGGGTCCTCCGGGTCCCAGCACCCCTCGCCAAAAGAAGTGTTCAACCAAAGGAGGCAAAGAGTCGCCCCAGTACCCTTCTAGGTTAGGACGCCCCAGACTGCATCTTGCTGGCCTGTCCCGATTATATCTGGATTTGCTGAGAAAAAAAAACGAGGAAACCTGCTTCTGTTTCAGACTACATTACTAGTAATGGTCTACATATAGTCAAGCTTGAACTTATACACTGCAAAATCAGTTTCTTAATTAGTACTTTTGTCTTGTTTTCCAGTAATAATATCTAAACACAGAAAGCACACGTACACGTATTCGCCGGCACGAATTAAGCAAACGCTGCGAAGCGAAGATGCGAAATCACCACGAATATTATCAATTGCAATGGGACATAAATGCGTATTATTTTTTGACCAACAGGTGGCGCTGTGACCAAATTGATATGGTGTGGTCAAGGTGCGGTCATGATGACACATACTGAGTTTCATGTCAATACGCCAAAGCGTTGCCGAGATAGAGCCTGAAAACCATCCTGGCACCATGCCATCAAATTCATTGTTGTGTTAAACGAAAACGGTTTGGACGATCAACATGAAATCTCTAACTTTTTGTCGGCATGGTCTGAAGGTGGTCTGATTCAATTTTGGTTAAAATCTGACAAACGCTTTAGGAGGAGTTCGAAAAAGTAGGTTTTTAACGATTTCAAAATGGTGGACAGGAAGTTCGATCGATTATGGCATAATTGGTATCCAAGTTCTCGACATGACCCACAGAATCTACCAAGACTGATTTCATAACAATAGCATAAAGTAATCAAAAGTTATTCGAATTTTTGGAAAATTTGGTATAACTTTTGACTAGAAGGTCACACTCTCCTTTGCCTGAAGGCACCTTCAGAGCATTGTGCAAATGACACATAACGAGTTTCAAAACGATGTGTAAATGTGTTTGAAAAATAACTAAATTAAAAATGGCCGACATAGGAAAAATTTGTAGCATTCGACTCGGCATCCCACACAGAATCTAACAAGACTAGATGTTTGATTTTAGGTGAAACCATAAAGAAGTTATAAGTAAAAATATGTATTTTTCATATCTCCTGACCACTAGGGGGCGCTGTGCCGAAACTGTGCAGGTGGTCTCACGTCATGGTTGTCTTAACACGTACCAGATTTGGTGTAAATACGCTAAAGCGTAGCAGAGATATTGCCTCACGTCCAATTTGGCGTGCTCTACGTCAAATTTGTTGGCACGTTAATCGATAACCATTTGACCAATCAACTTGAATTCCACCCATTTTTGTCAGCCTGGTCTGAAGATTATCTGATTCAGTTTTCAAGCAAATCAGACAAACGGTCTAGGAGGAATTTGAAAAAGTACTATAATGACGTCATCGTGTGCAATCGATTCGTCTTCTAGCACTTACGGTTAAAAAGTTATTAGCATAAACATGTGTGAAAACTTGGGCAGTTGGTGGCGCTAGAGGGTTTGAGTTAGAGACTCCAAATTTGCTCCAGTTAATGTTTATACTGTCCTTCATCTGTGTGCCAAATGTCACAACTTTCCCACATATGGTTCTATGGACTGCCATAGACTCAATGGCGGAAGAAGACGACGACGACGATGACGACTAACGATTACAATAGTTGCCTACGCACTTCTAGTGCTTGGCCCCTATTTCTGCGAAAATAAGTCTTAATATTACTTTTACAAATGTGTCTTCTCAAGTAAAGGCATTTTTTTCTTTTTTTCATCTTTTTTGCCAAAAATAAAAATAAACATTTCCTTGGAATTTTATTTGTCTTACCTCCTATTGACAACCTCGTTTTAAGCAAAAAACGTTGCTAAATTTTGTTCGTTTTCACTGAAAATATGTGCCTCTAAAGTGAAGTTACCTTGTTTTAAGAATGTTTAGATGTTTTAACTGGACAAACATAGTAAAGACAATTATTTCTATTTATTTATTTATATATTTATTTATTTATTTATTTTGCAGTGTTTTACGATGACATTTGGTGGAGAGACGGTGAACTAAATGTCCCATATGGGCGAGTTACTAGTCATGTAGCTGAACACAAACGGGTTAAGCGAGGTTGCCTGCACCACTGAATGATTATGGACAGTGAGCTGCAAGAATCAGCAAATGGAGATGCACTACATGTTCAAATATTTATTTAATTTTATTTAGCCTTGCTTACTCGTGCATGTTGCCATGGTATCATTAAAGGCATGCCATGTAATGCACAATGACTCTCTTAAAATATCAGAAAATTATTTGCTATATTTGTACTTCTATGTTAGTGCTGTTTTCTAGATATGAGCTGGGCATGCTTGATATTCACGTGCTGTGGTTAATTAAAGAAAATTATTTAAAGGACTAATTGGTGCAAATTTGAATATAGTTTCAAAACATTGAATGTTACATGTACAACTCTGGATATTTTGTCAAATTGATATTCACTTTTGAGTGATTTTAATTTCTTGCGGCATATGAAGTATCATATGAAGCTCATATAGATGAAACATTTTGTGATCTCACATTGATACATTGGCAAATATCAACAGAGAACTTCTGTCTGGTAGGCCTGACTCTTTCTGTCCAATCCCCGCTGTCTATCTGTGTGTGGACACGCCCACTCATTATCATATCCCGCCCTCTGCATGCATTCATTTATATCTCACAATTCTTTCTTTAATCTTGAATATTAAGATTATAGAAGCAGTTGTTAATCGAGTTGTTTTTTTCTCGGAACAGATTCACAGTTCTGCAGATTTTCCCCCAAAACAGATTTGTGCACTTGATGTGTTGTCAGGATGTATTCTAGATGTTTCCTTTCTGTAAATGAATTATTAGAGTGGATCAGATTGTTGGTCGAGGGGCTCCAATCACAGATAAAGATCGTCCTAAAAGCTCCACAGAGGTAGAGCTGCCTGAAGATCCCAGCATGATGGGTCGACTCGGGAAAGTCGAGAAACAGGTCAGTTACTGTTAAAGGAATATTCCGGGTTCAATACAAGTGAAGCTCAATTGGCAGCATTTGTGACAATGTTGATTACCACAAGAATATATTTCGCTTCAAGGTGACATTGAGGCACTTTTTTTAGGATTTAAAGGCAGAAATGTGAAACTTAGAATGTTATAAAAGCATAATTCTTCTGTTAAAACTGGTGTGTTATGTGAGCTGTAAAGTTGTTTAAAGGAGACCTATTATGCCCCTTTTTTTACACATTCCCCAGAATGTGTCTGTGAAGTTAAAGCACAAAATTCCCCACGGACAGGTCGGGACTGGGAAGAGAAATCGGCCTGGGATTTTACATGGCAACTGGCCCAACTGTTGAGCGGGTGGGGGGGGGGGGGGGGCGTGTTCGCCAAATGTTGTTGTTCGCCAAATGATTGGGGGGGGGTTCGCCGTCCTTTTCTGCATATCGCGGCGGCATTTTGTTGCATATTGCGGCCCAATCGGCTGAACCACCAGCCAGCTCTGTTCTCCCGATGGCCATCACGCACCTGATCGACCCAAAAGTGCGTCGGCCCACCGGGAAAATGCCCGGTATGCCAGATTACCACCCAAGCCCTGCCATGGATCATTTATTATACCATGTTATAAATGCCTCTTTTTGGGTGGAATCAAAAACACGTGTCTCTTTAAATGCAAATGAGCGGCTGCTCCCTGCCCCCTTTCAGGAAGAGGGGTGTGTCTTTACAGCTTGTGTACAGCGTGAAAAAACAAAAAACAAAGTCTGCTCTCTGCTTCACCTTACTTCAGGTGGATTTTTCACAAGTGACAAAATTGGCAAAAAAAGATATTGATATTTAATTAAAAATGTACATAGTATTGCTAGCTGATGTTTATATAGCAAGTTTCACAGAAACTGCCAAAAACATTTATAGAAAAATAGTCATAATTAGTTATAATCCGTCCCTGTCCAGCATGGAAAAAAATGGCGGACTGTGTGTAGATCACTCGAGAGGATCTCTAAGAATAAGGTGGAGTCTGTCACCAGTTGTGGGCGTGGCCTGCTCAATGTGACGTCACTTTAGAGCAGAAACGAAAACCGTTCATTTTGACTCTTTGATATAAGAAAGAGGAGTGGGTGGACTTTTAGCATTGTAGGGTGGTTGTGTACACACACTGCCGACTCACATTTATATACAAACACCATGTAAAATGAATTTAGCATAATAGTTCCCCTTTAAATCGTTATTTTTAACTGGGTTTACGGTGAGTTGTAAAATTGTCTATATCTCTCCACAGATGTGGTCAGTAAGTGATTTTATGACAGTAAAATCATATTAACACACATATTGTTTATGTCTTGTGTCTATACTTTTGAAACGGTGAGTATTTTAATGTTTACAGATTAAACCCCATTGACTTGCATTGTAAGTGTCTCACTGGAACACACATTTGTGCTTTTATTAAAGAAAAGGATGGACAGTCAAAGTGGTAATCAATGTTATGCCATAAATGCTGTCGATTGAGCTTAACTTGTACTAAACACAGAATATTCCTTTAATGTAATATAATGAATGTACTGTATATATGTATATATGCAGTTTATGCGTATATATATTTCTGTTGAAAAAAGCCACAAAAGTCCCAATTATGCAATAAACCAACAATAAGGTTTTTTACAGTCAAAAGATAATATGATGTTCCCCTCTTGCAGGTGATGTCAATGGAGAGGAAACTGGATTTTCTGGTAAACATCTACATCCAGCGCATGGGCATCCCACAGTCTGAGACGGATGCTTACTTTGCTTCTAAGGAGCCTGAACCGGCTCCTCCATACCACAGTCCAGTGGACCGTGTGGAGAAGAGTGGCTCCATCACCAAAATCATCCGCTCCAACAGCTCCACCTGCCAGAAGAACTTTGACCCTCCTTCCTTGGCCTGTATCAACCACCACTGCCCACCCTCAACATCCTGGCACCCTCACACCCTCCCCGAACCCAGCCAGCGGGGCAGACAGGGCACGTCACCCATGGGCGACCCATCGCTAGTCCGTATCCCTCCACCTCCAGCCCACGAGCGCTCATCGGGTCACAACGGAAGCTCTCGCGGGGCCGGACAGCACCATTATCGTGGGGGTGAAAACAGGGTTGAGGATGGGCGACCATTGTCTCTTTCACAACAGCAGCCCGGAGCCGAGAGCGACACCTCGTTATCCATCCCCTCGGTGGACCACGAAGAACTAGAACGTTCCTTCAGCGGCTTCAGCATCTCACAGTCCAAGGAGAACCTGGACTTCCTCAACACCGCCTACTTTGGTGGCATGTCACATTGCGCTAAAGTGAGGCCCTACATTGCAGAGGGCGAGTCAGACACGGACTCTGATCTGTGTGCCCCGTCGCCCCATTCCGCAACCGGTGACGGCGCCTACGGTGACAGAGGCTAGTCTGGACCCAATTAAGCCTAGAAGGATGGTCTCAAAGTGGGATTCAGTCCAGCCGAGAGCAGCTTCCAGAACAAAGGACACGCTGAACTTGGTGTGAAGCTAATTTTGTGGGCACCAGTGTGTTTTAAAAGCACTGTTAAACCTCACATGCACAGCTCTGGAAACAGAAGAAAGGTGGTGATGCCAACCACTGAAGTTTGAGAGTGACTGGTACTAAAGAGTGAACATCAGAACTGAAGAAGGCTGTGAAACCAGCGATGACTTTTGGGAACCAGGAATTTGCTTACCCATTCGCTCAAGTGGCGAGAAGAATGGATGTATACATAAGGGCGCTAAAAAGACATTTGGAGATGGGAGGGTCAATCCAGTCACTCACTGGATTGAGTTTCGCAATATAGTTCACCCCAAAATTCTGCCATTAGTTACTTCTCAAGTTGCTCCAACACTGTGTCTTGTCATGTTCTCCGTGGAACACAAAATTAGATGTTTTGAAGACTCGTCACCTTCATCTTCCGTTTGTAGTGACACCCGTCAAGCTCCAAAAAGCACTTGAGTTCTGTATTCCGAATTTTCTGTAGATCTGTGTAAGGAACAGATCAAACGTAAAGTGTCAGCATAGATCAAGACTTACATGTTGATGTCATTGAAGTCAAATGCTACTGGTTTTCGCATGTATTTGAACTAGGGCTGTCAATCGATTACAATTTTTAATCAAATTAATGACATGGTGTCCCGATTAATTAATCGCATTTAATCGCATATACAACTATTTACTGAGAAAGCCCCTCATATAACAACAATTCAATATATAATGATTAAATAATTCAACATGGTTATCTTTACATATTTAAAAATATTATAAATATAATAAAAAAATATTCATCATTAATAAGACAAAAAGTGGCTTTAGAATACAATGTATTGATTACTACCATATTATTGATCATAAGTCAATCATTGACACACAGTTCACAGCAATCCATTTAACAAGTGAATTTATCAATCAGTTGGAGATTTATTATGAGGACTTGTTTAAGGATGTACACCTGTGTCAAGACATGCTTGTGTAGCATCTCGGGGTGTTGCGTCATAAACATGCATTATTAGGTCACTGTGTGAAGTTAAATATAGTTTAATACTCGATCTTTAAACACATCTTGAGATCTCTTAGTTCAGATTTGCGCTCCATCAAGTGTTTTGAACGCAAGAATGTAACACATGTTTGTGTTGTTCTGCTGAAGTGTTTCTTCACTGTATAAACTGTGTGTTGCTCATACAGCTGAAGTGTCACTTACTGCCCCCTGGAGTAAACAGGTGGTACTACAAGCATTTCTCAGGAATCTTCCTTATTATGGTTCGGGGCATCGCCATTAATTGCGTACATTTTTTTAACGTGTTATTTTTAATCAAATTAATCGCACTGATTTGACGCGTTAAATCGACAGCCCATGCGTACGTTTCGTCAAATCATTTGGGGGAAAACAGTAACATACAGGGTGAGTAAATAATGACAGAATTTTCATTTTGTGGTGAAGCTTCCTGTTAAGAAGCATCCAACCTGATCTCATAAAAATGATGCGAGTTTGGCAACATTTTTGCAAAATAAAATTACGTGGTTCCATACACGTTCACAGCAGTCCCGAGGTGAAATGTACACTGTGGCATTAAAAGCACGTTTTTATGTTCTCCCAAACTGTTTTAAATCAACAAAAGTGACCTCCCTACCCTAAATAACTTGTGTGCTAGTGGTGAGGCTAAAGCAATGAACTGGTAAGCAGAAGGTTCCCCAAAGATCCCCAAAGCCACCACCATTGTGTCCCTGAGCAAGACACTTAACTCCAGGTTGCTCCGGGGGGATTGTCCCTGTAATAAGTGCACTGTAAGTCGCTTTGGATAAAAGCATCTTCCAAATGCATCAATGTAAATGTAAACCTAACCGATAGTGTCAATAATAGCAAACGTGAGATGAAAAACGCAACTGCATCATTTCGTGGTGTTTCTATAACACTTGCGGCTCACATGTCAACTGGCGTGCTCTTCGCGACTCGTATCACGTTCCTTTTGGATCGGACTTGAACAAGCTTGTAAATGTAGTCGATTATGTGATGCGAACGTTAAAATGAGTCATGCGCGATAGTAATCGTGTTTAGATGTCGTAAGATAACATGGTGTGAGGAACAGGGCGAAACTTTCATGTTTATGAGCTGATATTCTACCATGAGTGTGACTAAAAGTCATTGTTGTTGTAGTGCCTCTAGTGTTCGTTTCACCAGGAATCTGACGCGATACGTACCTGAAACACGTTAAAGTCGTTTTGCAAAAATGTAAGTATGTTAATGTGATTCTATGAGACCGGGTTGGAAGTACCACAGTAGCATAATGCCCTCCATGTTCGCTTGTGAATGTACTTCACGACAGCTTGTGGATTTTATAACTGTAACTATTTTTGTTTTTTATTTATCTATTTATAACCATACAGCATCAAACAGACATTTCCATCAGATGTATTTCAGATGTTGTATGTATACCAGATATTCATATATATATATATATATATATATATATATATATTACCCATTCTTGAGGTATATATCCAAGATATATGGTCTTACTTTCTAGGGGTATTACACATGTAAAAATGTCTCCAATAGTCTTTGATAACGGGACAATCCCAGACGATTTTAGTGGTTTGCATTTTTGTTTCCACAGTTTCTCCAGCAAACAGGAATGTTACTATCATAATAGGATTTCTGAGAGGATGCAATAAAATACCTTATCAGGGATTTCCAACCAAACTCCCTCCATTTCTGTGAACTGGTGCACTTCCATTGATTCCTCCATATTGCTATCCATTCTTCCTCGGATATAATCATCCCTCCGTTTTCCCGTTTTGTTTTAATGTAAGAGGTTGAATGTGTTTTAAGATTTAACAGTCCTTTATATATGCATGGAATTATTCTACTACCAATATCTGAATGATATGCTTTTCTAAGCAGTTCAGTCATATATATGTACTCGCCTCGGTCACATTTTTCACCTTCATATTAACATAGTCGCATCTGGAAGTATCGATAAAAGTCTGTTTTTTTTCTAGCGAGTTTCTCTTTAAGCGTTTCAAAACTGGGAAATGTGCCTTTCGTTATATTGCACAGAACTGTGTGGCAGGGCTCTCCTCCGCCCCTGGCAGCGGCTCCATCGCTCCAGGCGGTCGGGGAGTCCAGTCCCCACTCGCCTCGCGGACGGCGGGCGTTCACCGCGTCTGGACGGTCGGTCGGTCTACTCCCTCCCCCGGTGGATGGCAGCAGCGCTCCCCTGGGTGGATGGCAGTGTCGAGGACTCCGTGACGGGTATCCCTCCTCCTTTCCGGGCTTCGGCACCAGTGTAAAGGGGGTTAAGGGAAAGGAGGAGGCGAGAACCGGCTTGCCGATATAAATAATATTTTAATAGTAAACTTAAAAGACGAACACACACACATAACGGACATGTCCGTAAACGATCTCTCTCTCCCGCACCATCCTCTGCAGTCGGCCTTTATCCCTCTCGGAGGCTTGATTAGCCTGATACGGGACCGGGTGTGTAGGATCACGACCCGGCCCCGCCCTCCACCCTGCCACAAACTGGTATTCCTTTAGCTGTCCAAACCTTAAATCTAGTATAAGGTGTGATTATTCAGTGTGAAGTCATATGCACACCATTTATGAAGTACAAAATCTCCCTCTAGTTTATGTTCTTTTAGAATGGTTTTCTGTTCCTCAGGAGTCCATTTCACCCATGTGTTATCAATAGTATTAATATGACTTTGTAGGTTGTTATCCGCCAAGATTGCCTGTATGGGGTTGGAGCTTCATTGAGCTTCATATGATGGGTTGCACAAGCATAGATCTCATCTGTGCCGCAAAATAAAAATCTCTAAGAGAAGGTAGACCCCATCCACCATTTTCTTTGCCATATATACATTGGTAATATCTTGTCCCATTCTTTGAAATTATATTGGTTCATCTCTATTGGAAAACTATGGAGTGCGTACTCCGGGTAGGGAAGGAGGTATTGCCCCAAGTGAAGGAGTTCAAGTACCTCGGGGTCTTGTTCACGAGTGAGGGGACAATGGAGCGGGAGGTTGGCCGGAGAATCGGGGCAGCGGGGGCGGTATTGCACTCGCTCTATTGCACCGTTGTCACGAAAAGAGAGCTGAGCCGGAAGGCAAAGCTCTCGATCTACCGGTCAATTTTCGTTCCTACCCTCACCTATGGTCATGAAGGCTGGGTCATGACCGAAAGAACTAGGTTGCGAGTACAAGCAGCCGAAATGGGCTTCCTCAGAAGGGTGGCGGGCTTCTCCCTTAGAGATAGGGTGAGGAGCTCAGTCATCCGTGAGGAGCTCAGAGTAGAGCCGCTGCTCCTTTGCGTCGAAAGGAGTTAGTTGAGGTGGTTTGGGCATCTGGTAAGGATGCCCCTTGGGCGCCTCCCTAGGTAGGAGGTGTTTCAGGCACGTCTAGCTGGGAGGAGGCCTCGGGGAAGACCCAGGACTAGGTGGAGTGATTACATCTCCACACTGGCCTGGGAATGCCTCGGGGTCCCCCAGTCAGAGCTGGTTAATGTGGCTCGGGATAGGGAAGTTTGGGGCACCCTGCTGGAGCTGCTGCCCCAGTGACCCGACTTCGGATAAGCGGTTGAAGATGGATGGATGGATGGATGAATGGATGAATGGATGGATGGATGGATGGATGGATGGACATCTCTATTGGTAGGGTATATTCATTTTAATAGATTCAATCCTTAAACTGCTACTAGAGATAGGAATTAAGATCCATCTTGTTATATCCTCCTTAATGATTTTATGTATTCAAATAGTAGCATTCTGATAAATCAGCAAGATCTTTTGACATAATGATGCCCAGGTATTTAAATAACTCCGCCATGTCAAGAAGTCCCAATTTGGAATGCCCAATTCCCACTATTTAGTAGGTCTTCGTGGTGGCGTGGTTACTCGTCTCAATCCGGGTTGCAGAGGACGAATCTCAGTTGCCTCCACTTCTGAGACAGTCAATCCATGCATCTTATCACATGGCTCTATGTGCATGACACCACGGAGACCCACAGCATGTGGAGGCTCAAAACTCAATTACTTTCCTATACAGCTCACCACGCACCTCATTGAGAGCGAGAACCACATTATAGTGACCACGAGGAGATTACCCCATGTGACTCTACCCTCCCTAGCAACTGGGCCAATTTGGTCGCTTAGGAGACCTGGCTGGGTCTTCAGGAGTGATAGTCAGCATCCATTACATGGAAAGGGCTTCCCTGTGTATTCCTCCCAAGCATGTGTATTTCTTAAGATGAGTACATCACCATCAATTTTGAATTCTGTTTAGCTTACCAAACCCTTTAAGGTAAGTCTGGTCTCTTCTGAAAGCGATCAGTGTTCAATTCGTAAAGCTTGCAGTCTGTCCCTAATATTCTTCTCTCGCTCTTCTTCAGGGGGTGGCTGTGGCTCAGGTGGTCGGGCGCTACTCGCAGGGTTGGCGGTTCGATTCCTGGCCCACATGACTCCTCATGCCGAAGTGTCCTTGGGCAAGACACTGAACCCCAAGTTACTCCCAATGGCAGGCTAGCGCCTTGCATGGCAGCTCTGCCATCATTGGTGTGTGAATTGGTGAATGGGGCACAGTGTAAAGCACTTTGGTAACCTCCATGGTTAAAAAAGGGGCTATATATATATATATATATATAGTGCAGACCATTTACCATTTCTTGCATCCCCTCCTGTCTCTGCCCTCTCACCATTTCCCATGCGCAGCGGGATAGCTGCTCAGCCAGGCTCTCTCTCAGTGTGATAACACTGACGGGCAGTCCTCTGCACTTCATGCCTGCTGTCGCCTCCTCCACTGACTGAGTCCCGTCCTTACAGAACACTCATAGTTTGGCAGGGAACAGAGACTGGAAGCGGATCTGTCTCTGCTTTAATATTCGCTTCAGAGTATCCCTTACACTTCTGCAGGACTGCCGGGGGGTAATCTTGATCAACGTATATTAGTCTCCCGTCTTCTTTCCCAAGGCCTTGAGCAGAATCTCTTCTTTGATTTAGTAGCGATTCAATTTGATTATTATTGACCATGGCTTGTCTTCCCTGTCTCCAGAGGGTTTCAGGGCGAGCACCCGGTGTGCTCCGTATTCAGGGGAATCTCCAGTGTGTCCCGTAGTAACTTTTCCACAAACTGGAATCCCAAACGGGATCTCCCTTCTTGGTTAGTGGTTTATTTTCTTCTTGGTTCATCACTTTTATCATCTTGCTCAACACCTGTTCCACGTTTTGAACGCGCTCTTCCACCTTTTAAATATGCGTCTCTGCCTAACGTTGGCAATCTCGGAGATAATATCGTTTAGTTGTTGTTTTGTGTCTTTGCGAAAGTCCCGTATCTCCTCCAAAACTTTAGTTAAACGTGCTTCATCGTTTAGTTGATGGTTAGCGTTATCTTCGGCATCTTGTGCCTGTGTAGGAGAGCTGTTCGTTTGCGGGTTCTTCAATGGTGCTTTTTTGTTTCTATCACATCTTCCCATCCTTGCCCCACTTATCATGCCAAATATTATCTAGAAATGTTGTATTTGACGGATTAACAGGGCAAAGTACTTTTTTTCGGAGGAGCCATTAGTTTATGCTGCTATTCAGGGCGATGATGTCACCGGAACCAAATGTAACAACTTTAAACGAGGTCACTTAATTGTTATCACAATATTCCCTGTAGCGCCACATTGAAACGTTAGAAAACTCACTCCAATACATATGAAATGTAGAATAACACTTTCTCTAAAGTTCACAGATCGTGTCTGCTTTGCGATGTATAAATGTATCACACGGTACATCGCGTCATAAAACATTTTGAGGGCCGGTTGTAGTATGAGGATAACTAACACAAACTTATTATTTTTAACTTTTTCTCAATGTTGTTTCAATATTTGGTTATCCTCTGTTTAATCAGGGAAGGTTAACAACCGTTATGGATGGTTTTCAAATGAATGTATTACTTTTTATTCTTATTTCATGTTCTTAATTGTTTTATATTCTTTTTTGTATCATGCATTTTCTTTCAAATGTATCTGTAAAGCACTTTGAATGGCCATTGTGTATGAAATGTGCTATATAAATAAACATGCCTAATGTAACTGATGTTTTGTTGCCTTTTCTATTGATTGAAACCATAATGAACTACGGCTCAAATAGACTCGTCCCGCCTTTTCTTTAAAAAAAGCACAAATGTGTGTTCCAGTGAGACACTTACAATAGAAGTCAATGGGGTTTAATCTGTAAACATTCCACTTTTTTAAAGAAATGGAGGGATGAGTCTGTAAAGCGAGTTAAGGGAAAGGAGGAGGCGAGAACCGGCTTGACAATATAAATAATAGTTTAATGAAGAAATAAACAAAAAACAAACAAACATAAACACACAGAGCAGCTGCCTGTAATTATCTCTCGAACCGTCGTCACTGGCCGCCTTTATCCCTTGTGCGCCTCCATCAGGCTGATTGGGGACCGGGCGTGCGTTGTTCCGGCCCCGCCCTCCTCCACTCTACACTCCTCCCTTTGTTGTCTCAGGCAGGGGAACCGGGAGGCAGGAGGGTAAAAACAACAACAAAACAAAATAGGTGATGGATAAAGGCCAACACGGAGCGACCGAGAGAGGAAAAAAAAACTCACCGGTTTTCAGATGCACTGTCGCGTGGTCCTCGATCACTTCTCCACCCTCCTAGGCAGATGGCAGCCGCTCCTCCCCAGGCGGACCGGAGTCAGTCCTACGACCCCCGGTGGACAGAACGCACCTCCGCGTTCCCGGCGACTCATGGGGACACTTCTACGCCCATGGCAGCGCCCCTACCATTCCAGTTGGCCGGAGAGTCGCTTCCCTCCTCCCCTCATGGACGGCGGTCTTCTTTCGACCCCTCCGTGTTTCTGGGGGACGGCAGGGCACTCCTAATAATGCATAATGGTAATACATTCAAACAATCAGATTAAAATAATAATATATTTAAAGTTGCATTCCATTCAAACATTTACCAAATATAAGAAATTCAAATTGATATTACCTTATAACTACACACAAGGTTTTCTGTCTGGATCATTCTGGCTACAGAGAGAGACCATGTACAATGTGTCACATTTCCTTAAATATCCAAACCATAAATTGAATTTTGTTACCTCTTACCGCAAGCAAGTACACCCCCCAACACACACACACACTTATACCATGAACATGTTTATTTTTAATTAATTTAATTTAATTTTTTTTTAATTTAATTGCCCAATTGTCACACATTATACATACATTTCTGCATATATACAGTGAAATTATTTATTTTTCACATATCCCAGCTATGCTGGGGTCAGAGTGCAGGGTCAGCCATGATTCAGCGCCCCTGGAGCAGATAGGATCAAGGGCCTTGCTCAAGGGCCACACAGTGGTGTCTTGGCGGTGCTGGGGCTTGAACCCCCAACCTTCTGGTCAGTAATCCAGAGCCTTAACCGCTGAGCAACCACCACTGCCCAACATGTTGCATGTTCCCGGTGGGCTGACTTACTTTGGTCCATTAGCAAGGCTGTAAAATGGGTTGAATGGGCCGCAATAACAATTTACAACTAACATGTAATAATGGTCTAACCTAATCATTACACTGTGAATAATGAAAATATATGTGGTTGTCATATTAAATGCCATCGTTTAGTTGACTAAACACTGCATTAAATGGTGCCAATTGTTTTACGCCCCTCACCAGGATGAAAAAAATCAAATGAAGACCACAAATGTGTGGGTGAAACAAGTGAGTGATGCTCGCTGTTAAACACTGTTCTCTGACTCATCCTGAAAGCTCCTTTAATCTCAGTGTTCCTCTCCTGCTGATTCCAAGAGGAATGGCACGATTACAGGCTCCACTGGAACCCCAAAAATTATGAAAAGGTCACAGTCATGAGTATACCGGCCCAATTTATAGGGAAACCAGATATAGTGCTGTATAACAAGTATAGACAGGCAGTCTGCATATAAGTGCAGTGACAAAAATCTCCATAGGAGGGCGTCTTACCATTTGTATGTGTTCTATATATATATAGAGAGAGAGAGAGAGAGAGAGAGAGAGAGAGACAGAGAGAGAGAGAGAGAGAGCGAGCGAGCTATGGTACTAACAAAAATTTAGGCCTAAAAGCTATATTGATGCTATTAGAGGGCAGTTTAATTTCAAATACAAAATAATCAAATTGATAATTTTCAGAGCAGAGCAGTATTCATCATTATCATTAAAAAAATAAGGATCTTAATTATCTTAATTTTAATTAATACATTTACACTAATTAAGGCTAATAAAAATAGAACATATCCTATTTATATACGGCAACTGAGGGAAAAAGTACATTGCATACATATATATATATATATATGCAATGTATGTATGTGTGTGTGTGTGTGTGTGTGTGTGTGTGTGTGTGTGTGTATAAAGCTATACTTTCAAGAAATAGCTCATGAGTGTTTTTTGCTTTTTTGCTTTTGTTCTTAAAGGAATATTCCGGGTTCAATACAAGTTAAGCTCAATTGACAGCATTTATGGCATAATATTTATTACCTCCAAAATATATATTTTGGCTTGCACAGAATGTTCTTAAATAAAAAAAAATGCAAAAATTGAGGTTACAGTGAGGCACTAACAATGGGCCATTTTTTATTACGTTAAAGTACTCGCGTTTTCAAACTTAAAGCCACAAGACACACAATATATGCCTGTAAACATGATTTAAATGTGATCAAATCACTTACTAATCACATCTGTGCAAAGTTATAATCCAATTTACATCTTTGTTGCCATGATGATGAAATGTCAATAAACCAAACTTTACAGCTCAAATAACACTTGTTTTTTTTTTTTTTTAACAGAATAATTAATGTAAGTGCTTTTATAAAATTACAAGCTTCCCATTTCTGCCTTTAAACCCTCACAAATTTGGCGCCATTGACTTCCATTGCAAGTGTCTCACTGGGACACAGATTTTTACTTTTTTAAAAGAAAAGGGGTGACGAGACGAAATAAATTTTTGCGGTAATCAACATTATACCACAACTTCTATCGATTGAGCTGAACTTGTATTGAACCCGGCATATTCCTTTAATTGGACGGATGACGTCACATTAGCGCGACTACTCGCCAAACAAACTACGATTCCCATAACGCGCCGCAAATTTGCCAGCAACTTCCCAGGAGCATTACAGCAACTAAAGTACTGCAAATCACAGTCTCCTGGAAATATATCTAGAATACTTATTGGCTTCTAAAGTTGTGTTCGTTACGTGCTGTCCGTTGTAAGCTTCACTATATCATTCATGAATGTTTATGTCGTTCAGTTTAGAGTTAGTGAGCATTAAAGCTAAGCTAACTGGGCAGTAGAGAGAGTGTGTGTGATGTGAGCTGGTGAATAATCTTGAACCGAGGATGTACACTTTATTATCTGGTCTGTATAAATACATGTTTCAAAAGGACGAATATTGCGTCCTGATCCTCGGACTGGACAACGCGGGAAAAACGGTGAGGCCCGTTAATATTCGTTCATTTTTGCGTCTTTCACTATAACTAATTAAACAGTTGATACATCTGTTCCAAGTCAGCAGAATATTCGGGTATTGTATGACAGATGATGATGATGATGGTTGCAAATACTATCTAGGTAGGCAGCTCATTATATTTTGAAGCTATTCCCAAAGATGCTGCCTAGGTGGGCTCTTAAAGGGACAGTACAGTTCACCCAAAAATGAAAATTCTCTCAATTTACTCTATCCCAGATGTGTGTGACTTTCTGTCTGCTTCAAACACAAATGAAGAATTTTAGAAAAATATTTCAGCTCTGTAGGCTCAAACAATGTAAGTGAATGGGTGCTAAAACTTAGCACATAAAGGCACCATGAAAGTAATCCAAGTTACATACGACTCCTGTGGTTTAATCCATGTCTTTAGAAGCGATATGATAGGTGCGGGTGAGAAAAAGTTCAGTATTTAAGTCCTTTTTTACTTTAAATCTCCACTTTCGCCTTCACATTCTACCTCTTTTGTTTTGGGCGTTTCGCAGTCGTCGTGAATATCGCCACCTAGAGGTCAGGGAGGAGCATTTATAGTAAAAAAAAAAGGACTTAAATGTTGATCTGTTTCTCACCTACACCTATCATATCCTATCTTACTTCAGAAGACATGGATTACATCACTGGATTACTTTCATGCTGCCTTTATGTGCTTTCTTAAACTTAAAACAATTTGGTCACCATTCACTTGCATTGTATGGACCTACAGAGCTGAAATATTCTTCTAAACATCTTCATTTGTGTTGTGCAGCAGAAAGGAAGTCATGCGCATCTTGGATGGCATGAGGGTGAATAAATGATGAGAGAATTTTCAATTTTGTGTGAACTGTCCCTTTAAGACTATGATGCCCAAAATCAACGTTATGAGTCACAGCTGTTTTTTGGAAAACTTCTCACCTGACATTTGCTGTTTACGTCTTGTACAGACATTTCTGGAGCAAACGAAGACCAGATTCAACCGAAATTACAAGGGTATGAACCTTTCAAAGATCACGACCACAGTCGGCCTGAACAGTAAGTGCATTTTATACGCTGTGAAGTTGATAATGAAGGGATAACCGCACGAGAGCAGTTGATTTGACTTTTTGATTTCCTCTCAGTTGGCACCATCGATGTGGGAAAAGCTCGGCTGATGTTTTGGGATCTTGGAGGACAAGAAGAGTTACAGTCTCTGTGGGATAAGGTGATGCATTACATCCCATTCACCAAATGTGAACCTGATGATGTCATAACTTATGGTTCTTCTTGTTGATTCTTGTCTCGGATACTCTTTACTCAGGCATGTGTTGTTCTTTTTACCTTGTCCAGTACTATGCAGAATCTCACGGCGTTATCTACGTCATTGACTCGACTGATGAGGAGCGGTTGGGTGAGTCAAAGGAGGCTTTCGGTGAGTTTTGTGACGGACCCATGGGGCAATAACCAGCTGATCAACACCTCTATTTGTTTTAAAGGATTTAGTCAAAATAATGTTTTGTCTCGTCTTTTAGAGAAAATGATCAGCAGTGAAACTCTTGAAGGAGTTCCTCTACTTGTGCTGGCAAACAAACAGGATGTCGAGGTATGGAGCCATGACTTCAATCTACTTATCGTAGACATATTTGGCATCCCTTGAGTCTGTAGATGGTACAGTGTCCATTTTTTACCAAACCTGTCTTTTATTCCACAGGACTGTCTGTCTGTCCCCGACATTAAAACAGCGTTCAGTGACTGCGCTCCTAAAATCGGTAAACGCGACTGTCTGGTGCAGCCCTGCTGTGCTTTATCAGGGTATGTCGCACCTCATTCAGTGACATGCATGGAAATGGACCCCTTGATGTTATATAATATGATAGGTGCACCCGGTAATTTTGCATTTGGTGACTCTGAACTGTGAATTTCTGCAATGAAGACTAGTGTACGGTGGACCGGAGGTGCACAACACAACAAAATTTACAAAACAAATTAAGCCACAACAAAAACATTTAACCACAACACAACACGTCAACGTTGCCCCCTAGTGGCCAGGAGCATTTCCATTGTGTTGTGACCTAATTTAGTTCTATTGTGGCTTTATTTATTTGTGTCATGGCTGCGTTGGGTGGAGTCGTTGGTGCGTTGGGTGGAGTCGTTGGTGCGTTGGGTGGTGTCGTGCTGCGTTGGGTGGAGTCGTGCTGCGTTGGGTGGAGTCGTTGGTGCGTTGGGTGGAGTCGTTGGTGCGTTGGGTGGAGTCGTTGGTGCGTTGGGTGGTGTCGTGGCTGCGTTGGGTGGTGTCGTGGCTGCGTTGGGTGGTGTCGTGCTGCGTTGGGTGGTGTCGTGGCTGCGTTGGGTGGAGTCGTGGCTGCGTTGGGTGGAGTCGTGGCTGCGTTGGGTGGTGTCGTGGCTGCGTTGGGTGGTGTCGTGGCTGCGTTGGGTGGTGTCGTGGCTGCGTTGGGTGGAGTCGTGGCTGCGTTGGGTGGAGTCGTGGCTGCGTTGGGTGGTGTCGTGGCTGCGTTGGGTGGTGTCGTGGCTGCGTTGAGTGGAGTCGTGGCTGCGTTGGGTGGAGTCGTTGGTGCGTTGGGTGGTGTCGTGGCTGCGTTGGGTGGTGTCGTTGGTGCGTTGGGTGGAGTCGTGGCTGCGTTGGGTGGTGTCGTGGCTGCGTTGGGTGGTGTCGTGGCTGCGTTGGGTGGAGTCGTTGGTGCGTTGGGTGGTGTCGTTGGTGCGTTGGGTGGAGTCGTTGGTGCGTTGGGTGGTGTCGTTGGTGCGTTGGGTGGAGTCGTGGCTGCGTTGGGTGGTGTCGTGGCTGCGTTGGGTGGTGTCGTGGCTGCGTTGGGTGGTGTCGTTGGTGCGTTGGGTGGTGTCGTTGGTGCGTTGGGTGGAGTCGTGGCTGCGTTGGGTGGAGTCGTTGGTGCGTTGGGTGGAGTCGTGGCTGCGTTGGGTGGAGTCGTGGCTGCGTTGGGTGGTGTCGTGGCTGCGTTGGGTGGAGTCGTTGGTGCGTTGGGTGGTGTCGTTGGTGCGTTGGGTGGAGTCGTTGGTGCGTTGGGTGGTGTCGTTGGTGCGTTGGGTGGAGTCGTGGCTGCGTTGGGTGGAGTCGTGGCTGCGTTGGGTGGTGTCGTTGGTGCGTTGGGTGGTGTCGTGGCTGCGTTGGGTGGTGTCGTGGCTGCGTTGGGTGGAGTCGTGGCTGCGTTGGGTGGTGTCGTTGGTGCGTTGGGTGGTGTCGTGGCTGCGTTGGGTGGAGTCGTGGCTGCGTTGGGTGGTGTCGTTGGTGCGTTGGGTGGTGTCGTGGCTGCGTTGAGTTGTGTTGCTGCTGCATTTAACCGTGTTTTGAACTTTTATTTGCTTTGTAAGTTGTGTCGTGTTGTGCACCTTTGGACCACTATTACATTTAAGTGATGTCGCAAGTCCAAAACAACATTTTCAAACACTTACTGAGTGCACCTTAAACCAATATTATGAATATATCAATTAGTTTAATGTGTCTTATTGATCCATTACGGCTTTGTTTTTTAAAGAATGCAGATTATGTTGAAGAAGTTTGATTCATTAAAAATGCAACACATTTATGAAAATGAATCTGTTCAAAACTCTTAATTCAATGATTCAATGACACTGAATATTGCAAGTATGTATTTACATTAGTCCAATGATCAAGGACGTCCCAGTCTGGAATTTGACATAATTTTATTGTAAAAAAAACTAAAATAATGAAGTATAATTTTTCCTTGTTTTCATTTAGTAAAAATATTTTATTTAACACAGTAAAAAACGGTAATTCTTTACAATAAGGTTCCATTTAGTGAAAGCTTTAGGGAACATGAGCAAACAATTTACAATAATTGTTTTACAACATGCATTAATCGTTGTTATTGTTAGTTTATATTGTATTAACTAATGTTAAAAAGTACAACTTTTGATTTTAAAAATGTGTTGGTGTATATTAAAATACACTAAAACATTGACTAAAAAAAAAAGTATTTTTTTGTTTTTGCGCTACAGCCGTTGGACTGAGTGTAATTTGTGTTCTGTTGTGTTTTTCAGGCAGGGTGTGAACGAGGGCATTGAGTGGATGGTCAAATGTGTGATCCGGAATATTCACCGACCACCCAGACAAAAAGACATTACATAGGACATCCCGTCAGAGCTCCGTGTGTGTGCGTGTGTGTGTGCGTGTGCGTGTGCGTGTTTTTCTATAAATTCAGAGTCTCTTTATATAGTACCTCTCTGATGATGTGAAAGGGTCATAAGTGATGTCACAGTGAATTTGGACATTGTTGATATTTGATAAACTGACACTTGTTTGAAGTTGTCCAATGGCCATTTAGATCCTTTGCTATGACATGCTACATTTTTTTAAGTCAATAATTGGTGGACCCCTTCGCCGCTGACTGACACGCTGCATAAAGCGGCTCTGGCTTTGTGAAATAAATCAGTTTCTACACTACGTTCGATTGAAAACCAGAAGACAATGTGTTCAAAATAGCATATAATGTTTATCTAATAAACTGCAGAGATGAAAACGAACACAACTGTGTCTCTTTGTTTTTAATCTCCATGGCTGATGTTTTCAGAAGGCAAGAATCGTCTTATCGTCTTTTATCAATAAGCAATGAATGTTGTTATAGCAACATAACAGTGTGTTACTATTACTCATACTTGGGGTAAGTGATTTGTATAGACGCACCAATGCATCGGTCAAACATCGGTTTCGGGTGACGAACGCGATTATCAGATTTCAGAGGTGGCGCTGAGGAGAGAAACCCGCACCACCCCAAGTCTCGCCAAGTCCAACGTCGCGCTTTTGGCGTCTAGGCTCAAGCCGTTGGATGAAAGTGCGCGAGGAATCGGAGGAAGCGTCGCCAATGTTGTTCCAGCGTCTTCACCCGTCAAGATGGGCTCTGCATCTGCCACGACGTGACCAGAGTGGCGCCTCGTCATTGACAGCTCATCCAGGAGCC
Organism: Moxostoma hubbsi; assembly: GCA_032164185.1. Classification (NCBI taxonomy): domain Eukaryota; kingdom Metazoa; phylum Chordata; class Actinopteri; order Cypriniformes; family Catostomidae; genus Moxostoma; species Moxostoma hubbsi. The sequence goes on along the minus strand of JAVLUX010000106.1, from coordinate 1,522,789 downwards.
TCAAAGCCGCGCTGCTCCATTATGGTCGCAAGTACCCGTCTCTTCGCCCCGACTCATTTGGTGCACCTCAAAGGGGATTACAACAGCATCAAGACCTTGCTGGACGCCTTAAAGTACGAGGAGTACGGCTGGGAGGTCATAGGAGACGTCAAAATGGTGGCATTCCTGATGGGTCTCCTAAGGCGGTTTTACCAGGTTTCCGAGCTGTCTTTGCCTTTGGGACAGCAGGTACACCAAGGCGCACTACCACAGACGGGACTGGCCACAGCGGAGTTGGCAACATCAATTGGGAGCCACTGTTGGACCCCCGGAGGGTGCTGATGCCACCAATTCCCATCTAATTGGGCCTTATGAAACAATTCGGAGCTCTAGAGGAGGAGTCGGCAGCCTTCAAGTACCTTCAAGACTTCTTCCCTAAGCTGTATGAGGTCAAAGGTCAAAGATCCTGGAGTGCAATGAATTCCCAGAGAGCTTTGTCGGAGTGGTTCGGAGCTTCCAGGGCAATCACAAGGCCGAAAACTGTGGAGCTGGATGAGGCACAATGAGGCACTTTGTGGGACGTCCCGCAAAGTCCACATCTTCAATGCTCATGAGAACATGGGCGTGTAATCGGAGGAGCAAGGCGAGCGCTTCCATCGGGATATCCTGGACTTTGTACGGCGCATCCTAGGACAGTATAATGAGAACATGATGGGAGACTGCATTTGGGGGCTGATTCGTGACCGTGATTGTGGGGAATAATAGACATTTTCTTTACTTTTGATACATAAGCGATTAGGTTCATTTCGCTTGAGAAAGTGTCTAGACCCTTCAGTCTCTAAATGGGTTAATGGCCAATGCAGATGACCCGAACGACCTTAAATGAAGCTATTCTCTTGTGTGGTCGTCCTAGGACAGCACGCTAACTTGAGCCGGTCCTCACACGCAACACTTCAGCTCAGGGTTTAGGCATGAATACTGTATGAAGACTGACGTGCCTCTTGGACCTTGAACATCAGCACTGCTAAACCCTCCTAAATTTAATCTAGAACAAGTCAAACATCTAGTCTCCAAAGTAAATAACAAAGAGTTTACGGTCAGAATATTATAACCAGCCCTCTAGTATTAAGGTGTTCATTTGGTTTCATTTCCCAGAGCATCCTTAGGTGAAAAATCCTGCGTTGAATCCGTAAAGTCCAAAATGATTGACTGATCAGGAATAACTTGTATGCAATCATGAAATGCAATTAAGTAACAACTAAATATGAAATAGAGCAACTTTGCACCACTTTTGACCCAGGAAAAAAAACGAAATGCCTATAAATCTGTAGAATATGATGCATGAGCAATACAAAAACATTTTTAGATTTAAATAAACATAATTTTTATCTCTTTTATGGGTTTCTGAGCACTTCTGTAATTGGGTAAGTTTTTGGTAAGTACCCCGTTTGGTAAGTACGGAAGCCCTGAACCGCAAGGTGGGGGGGAAATTTTTTTTAAAAATGAATGCGTTACCAATCTTGGCCACCAGGTGCCACTATAAGCAAACGTGTAATCTTTTAATGCTTTCTCTATTGCTAAGTGTCATGTGCAGACTTTCATGGTGAAATTTAATTATAATAATATATTTTAATATAACAAGTTGTCTATGCTTTTGAAACACACTTTCCACCCCTCACCAATTTGTTTTGGATGAGCATTTTACATCGGCGTAACTGTCTAGCTCATGTTTAGACAGACCAACAATATTTGGATATTTATTTGACATTCTTCATCTGGAACTCGTCACTTCTGCAGCAGACAGTGTGTTTGAAAAGCATAGACAACTTGTTATATTAAAATATGTTATTATAATTCCATTTCACCATGAAAGTCTGCACATGACGCAAGTTGCATAGCATGAGAGAAAGTATTAAAAGCATGAGATTACATGTTTGCTGATAGTGGCACCTGGTGGCCAAGATTGGTACCGCATTACTTTTTTTGAAGAGAGAAAAAAAAAATGTGAAGAGAAAAAAAAAAACATTTCAAAGAGAGAAAAAAAAAATTAAGATTTTTTTTTTTTTTTTTTTTTTTTACCTTGCGGTTCAGGGCTTCCATGGGTAAGTAACCAGTGCTTGACCACATCTCTTAACACAAACAATTTCCATATGCTTAGAATAGTACTGTATACCAGTCCTGGATCAAAAGCTGATTGAAAACAATAAAATATTGTCTTAAGTGTTCGTCACAGGACTATATACCCCCCGAGAAACCAATACCTCATCGACAGCACAAAAGACCCCCGATACACTGAATAAACCGACAATATCTAAAAATATTGACCAGTTACAAAAGCCCACATACAGACTTGTACTTTTCAGGGCCGCTGTATTTACATATATATATTTGCATTAATAACATCCTGTTAGTTCATCCTTCATGTTTTACCAGCAGATGACAAGCACATTACTAATTGATCATTTACACTTTGTGCTACATTGAAGCAGTATTTAACCATTTAAATACATCAAGTCTGACTTCATTTGGTAACTCTAATCTGCCCCTTTTCAAGCCAGAGTTTTTCAGAGCCATCTTCATGTTTTTACAAACTTTTTACGACGCCATTGTTGATGTCTAGAGTTGCAGTACATTACATTATTGTAGCAGCACTTAACAGTGAAGTTCAATGTGTTTAATGTATATAAGGTGTTTGTTAATGATTTACAAATGCATTATAAATCATTTATAAGCAGTTCACGACATGCAAGAGGGTAATTAGTGAGCATTTTAACTTGCGTGTTATAAATGCTTAATAAACACTCATACTTGCATTAATAAGAACAAAAAATGTCCTGTTTTATGACATTGTCAGCTCCATGTCACATTAAAGGTAATAGTCCTAGTTGCTAAAAGTACTCTGTAAAAGTCTGGTTCTGTTGCACATTGACCAGTTTAACCAGTAGAACTATAATGGGTGACAACCAGCATGAAAGTGCCCAAACACACTGTGACTTATACTGGAAACCAGCCATATGGATCGGTCTTTACTGTATGCTAGTCACCGGTTTGACCCGATTAGCTGGTCTAGGAGATATCCATGAACTGAAGGCAGAATAACACAATGAAAACATCACAGGTTGGTAGGAAAGAGTCTCTTTCATTCTTGCAACAACGGAACAGCTGAGAATACACCCAGAGGATGATTGATGATGATGATGATGATGACATGTCAGGCCGTTGTTTATCACCCTCGGGCAAAACTATATTTTATCTTGAGGAAACATTAGGCTTGCAGAATTTTATCTATGATTCTAATCTGTGAAATTCCTCTCAAATTCTTTAGCGTCTATCACCTCGTATTCAGTACGAGGAACTACTGACCTCGCAGTTCTTATTTTGTTTGCATTATGAAACTGTCATGAGAACTTCTATCTTTGCTGATAAGACTGCATTACGTGCTCTTAATTACTGCTAGTGTTGGCCAAAACACTGTAAAATGTGGGTGTGTCTGTATACGTGACGTGTCATGTCAAACACTGGCCAAACTAAGGTTACAGGCAAATGAAACTGAAGCCGCTTGTTTTCATAGTTATCAGAGTTCCCATTTTCCTCATTTAAGCTCTTGGTGTCAGATGTTTCTCCTAAAATTCCTTAGAAGAAATAAAAATGGACATAAATATGTCAATTGTTCATATAAGAGTATAAAGCTGTCTTCAATGAGAAGTGAAACTCTAGAGGAGAGACACGTGAGATTACTGGAGTCTTTCTCAAAAGTCTCTGTAAAGGGGTACGGACAGCTGCCCGTAACTCTCTCTCTCTCTGTCGCACTGCCGTCTCCGGGCGGTCTTTGAGGTCTCTGAGGCTTGACTAGCATGATTAGGGGCCGGATGTGCGGAATCATGACCCGGTCTCCGCCCTGCCACATTCCTCCCTCGTTCTCTCAGGCCGGGGAGCCTCCTTTCTTTCCCTGGGGAGGGGCGTGGCTTCCGCCCCGTCTGCCGGCAGGTCATCCCCGTCTACCTGGAACGTGCCAAATTAACAAAACATTTTAAAAAGAGAGGGAAAGGCCAAAACGGAGCGACAGTGGAAGAGAGAGAGAGAGAGAGAGAGAGAGAGAGAGAGAGAGAAAAAACACGTACTCACCGGTTCTCCGATACGCCGTAGCTTGTTCCTATCCACTCCTCCACCCGTTAATGTACGACTGCCGTGCCTCCCCGGACGGAGCGGAGACAGACCTCCGACCCCTGGCGGACAGAACGCCCGCCGCGTTATTGGTGGATGGTAGGGGTCTCCCCGCCGCCCCTGGCAGAGGTAACCGCTCCAGGCTGTTGATTGGGAGCCCCTCCTACCCTCGCGGTCGGCAACAGTTCCTCCGCTTCCTGGCGGCCGGGCTCCTCCATCCTCCGGCGGATGGCCACGGCAGCTCCGTTTGGGTGGATGGTGGATTAATGGAAAGGAGGAGGCGAGAACCGGCTTGACAATATAAATAATAGTTTCATAAAACTGAAACACAAACACACACACACACACACACACAGGTGTCGGACAGCTGCCCATAACTCTCTCTCTCTCGCACTGCCGTCTCCAGTCGGCCTTTATCCCTCTCTGAGGCTTGATTAGCCTGATTAGGGGCCGGATGTGCGGAATCACGACCCGGTCCCACCCTGACCCGTCCTTTTAATCTCATTACAGTACAACTGAGGAACAACTGAAGTATTCAAGTGATCTCAATTGTGATTTTTTGTGATGGTTACTGCCATGGCAACATATATAAGCATATATATATATACCCGCACTCAAGCAAATCCTGGAATCTCGTGTGATCTGCAGACCTGAAATATAAACACATTTATGACAATCCCGAGACATCGTGAGAGGAATATGACTCATGCAGTCATGTGGTGCTCTGCTTTGTTTGTGGCAATCATTACGGTGTTTGAAAGCAAGTTATGTGACACAGTAGATGATTAAATATTAACTCTCCAAATACACGCTAGCAGACCTTCAGGTTCTTATTCTCATTTGATAGATTGTGCTGCCAATGAGATATTAAACTGAAGTCAACCCAAACATTCGTGTTAGTTGCACGAAATCAAGACTGCTCGTTTTCTGTGCCTAGTTAAGCGCTGATCTGGTTTAAATATACATAAATAGCATTAATGCACTGTGTAGCGGAGAACTTCTTTTAAAATATGAATTAAATTTATTGTTAGTTTTAGGGTTATACATTTAAGCCAGTTTATTTGTGCACCCGTTTCCTCATTCCAACCAAACAAGCTCATTTAAATGAAGGAAAGAAACATTTTCTAAACAAATCAGGTGCATGCCGTGGTCTAGTTATGCCACAAATACTTCCACTTTTTTACAGATTTTAATGCAAGCTTGTAAAACGAGGAAACACACGATGACTTATTTGTGTAGAAACTGCATTGCTGTTTATCTACCAGATTTAAACATGCATCTTATCTTACTTAAGAGGGAATTCTTTATCAATTCTAAACATATTTCTATTGCTGTAAATATGCTTAAAGGGCAGTACAATCACTGCGTTCGGATAGCTGTCGAACTGCATAGCTGCTGTATAGTGTCAATAGTGTAAACGGTTAAAAATAGTCTCATTTGACATTTAAAAAACAGAAGTTAATGGCTTTTAATGGTCTGTGGTGTTGCACAAGTTAAGGAGTGAGCTGCCGCCTCCCTCTTTATTTCCTCAATTATGAAACCGAATCCTAAGCTTGAGTTTGCACTCTTCTGTTGAGGTACGGTGTGAGCTGGAACAATAAAGTTATTCATTAATAATAGAAAGGGAGGGACACGGCTTGTGTTGCTCAGCAATGTCTCTTTAAATGGCTGGAACGCCTCATGACTGAGGGATGCTCAAACCCATACTGGAAGAGCAAAACATATCGGAAAACATGAAGATGTGATGCTGCTTGGGATTATTTATTAGTGACACCTCAGTCTTTTGTCAACAAGGTATTATTTATTATTTATACGGTATATTATTTGTAACCAAAGTGATACATGAAGCTTCATCTTACAGCTTAAATGTTTACTTTGCAGTTAATATTTATTCAGAAGTACAAATAAGTTCAAATGTACTGTGGATTGTGCATATCAAATTGTCTTATTATACCCGTGTTTCACAAGAGATAAAACTATCTTTATAAGTATATGGATGTTGATGTTGTAATTGCAATAAAAGGTGTTATGTCTCTCTTTAATAAATGCATTTCTTTGAGGTCCACTTAATGTAAATGTAACGTAAATAGTCATATTTTGGTCTATCATGACCATTTTTCAAGCTCTCTCGGTGACTGTTAAAATAAATGGTCTGATTTGTGCTGCTGCTCCTTTAAAACAAAGGAGGACATTTCAAGCTAGTCTCAATATACGTTAATATAACTGACTTTTGCGTGCCACGTTTTATGTTTAGCAGCATTTTATTCACTTTGACACAAATCACGAGTACAACAGCTGATTTATGACTCTGTTGTTATGATATAAAAACACTGTAACACATCATTTGAAAAACGATACATTTTGACTCTTGTATTACAGACTCACCTACATTTACACACTTATTCCAACGTGATTAGCTTGTGTGCTAACTCACCTGATAACGGTTTGGACTCTGGCCTCGAAGTCTCCGGTTCAAGTCCAACCAAACACTCAAGTTACCACGTGACATGAAAGTGTCATAGAAGTGACACGAAATGATGTGGTGGCTTCGTTTAATTTTGTGGTTTCTACGATTTTACGACGAAAATACCATGGTGATGCTATGGTTGCTGTTGTAAAACCATGATTCTTGGAAGGTTTAAGGGTTGGTAGGCTGTCTGTGGGACTCTAAATAAACAATAAAAAGGCTGCAGTTGTAATGGGAGCTGTGCAGTGTGTAAACCTCACTCTCCTGAACTCAAGAGGTGCACTAGCCTTTACAGCTAGCCATTAGCTGTAGCCTTTAGCCTCCTTGTTAGCATATCCGCCTCCCACACCTGAGAGTCCCGTTCGGAGTGGGGCGACCAGGACCGGTTACACAGTGATGCCCCTGTACTGTATGTCAGTATTTAAGGAGTGAAACAATATCTGCCAGTTTTCACTAGCGTGCTAATAGCATCTAATGGGTTGTAATTAGGTTAGGGGGGTTTATTTTAGTCATTACAACTATCTAATATTCCCTAACAACCTTGTCTGTTGTAACAAAACAATTTCACTAAATGTTGGCACCCTCGCTGGACATTTCACTGGGAAAATGCAGCAAAACATGTAATGAAGCACGTATATACCTTTTGCAATAATGTTGCCATGGGAACCTAATGTTCATGAGATCAGGCTGGGAAACTCACTAAGTGATGAAAGCGCTGTTTATTTGCATGCACCGTCGGCACTGCTTTAGCGCCCAGTTCACTAAAGAAATAATGCAGATCAGGCAATTCCCAGTTATAACTCTCCTCAACATCGTTAGATCATTGTTCGATGCATTACTGCTGTCATGATCAATATAAAAAGTACTTTAATTTATAGTGAATTCAGTTGACCGCCTGCTTTCCTCGGGCGGTGATAGCACAACGTTAATAGCCCCGTGCAAATAGCACATAGTGTTGTGAATGAAGTGCAATCTACTGTATATTGAGCCCAATTCAGTAAAACATGAAAGACAATGACTTAACTTAGATACTTAGATACTTAAATAGCTAAAATGTTTAAATATTGAATTTAAAGATGCAGCGCTATTTAAAAGTGGCATGACTAATTCGCGAACTCACCTCACGTCTCTTCTAGGGCTGCCAGCCCACCTAACAGGGAACGTTCCAACAACTTTGGCTAACATTATTTAAAGGTTTGGGGGGAAAAAAATTATATAAAACGTTAATGGAACATCCTTATAACGTTATTAACCTTAAAAAACGTTCTACTAATGTTAAGAAAACTGGACATTTTCATGTTCCCACAACCAAATACTAACGTTAGGAAAACGTTCTTAGAACATAAAATTGTTAGCTGGGAGAATGGCTGAAAAACTAAATGAGAATTTCTTACCTAAATAATAGTAATATTCACATTATATTCGAATTCTAAAGACATTACTTTATGTTCGAGGAAAAAAAGTACTGTAGTGTCTCCTAAGCCCACAAGAGGGCGCAAGCGAGCGCAATGAGCAAATATAATCCAAATCAAGCATCACATTTTTTATTGAAATGACACGACTTTGTTTAAAGTGTTTTAAACAATTCTGCATATATCAAATACAATTTCCTTATTATGCATGTGTAACGGGAGCCAGCACTAGCGACTGACACTAGGGGCTGTAGCCTTTAGCCTCCTCGTTAGCGCACCCGCCTCCCACGCCGGAGACATCGGTTCGAGTCCCATTCGGAGCGGAGGCAAGAAGGACCAGCAACAGACGCAAGGAAATTGAGGTAACAAAAGTGCATATAAGTGGAAGAGCATCAGTAATATGAGAAAACACGCTTCAACCAACAGCGTGATGTATTATGTTAACACACAATGGCAAACTGTTATTCTGAAACTCTCCACTCACTCATACATCTACATAATGTATGTCAAAAACACCAGACGGTCAACCTGCAACAAGGGCTGAGCGTTTATGTTGACAATATTTCCAGCTGATGTAAACACAACGCTCAGCTCAGAGTGATATAGCGGCGGTTTCTTACACAACTTACAATTGACGTTGGTTTTGTCAACAATTTCGCCTTCGATACTCCAGAAACTGAAGAAGCGCCACAGAGCACTTTTAAGATTGTTTTGGTGCAAGTCAGATCCTCTCTGACTCGTCACTCTCTTTATCAGCCATTTTCAAATTATCAGCGCAGCCGTGCCGCATCTAATGGGTTGAACTGGATAGCCTAACAAAACCGCGTCAGCTACGTCATCATCATGTCTCACGCGCCTCCTGACACACCTAAAATTCGAATGCACGGTTTTTGCATTCGAATGTGCATTTTTATTTTTATACTATGGAGTGGTGGTGGTGTAGTGGTCTAAAGCACATAACAGGTAATCAGAAGGTTGCTGGTTTGATCCCCACAGCCACCACCATCGTGTCCTTGAGTAAGACACTTAACTCCAGGTTGCTCCGGGGGGATTGTCCCTGTAATAAGTGCACTGTAAGTCACTTTGGTGGTGGTGTAGTGGGCTAGAGCACATAACAGGTAATCAGAAGGTTGCTGGTTTGATCCCCACAGCCACCACCATCGTGTCCTTGAGTAAGACACTTAACTCCAGGTTGCTCCGGGGGGATTGTCCCTGTAATAAGTGCAATGTAAGTCACTTTGGTGGCGGTGTAGTGGGCTAGAGCACATAACAGGTAATCAGAAGGTTGCTGGTTTGATCCCCACAGTCACCACCATTGTGTCCTTGAGTAAGACACTTAACTCCAGGTTGCTCCGGGGGGGATTGTCCCTGTAATAAGTGCACTGTGAGTCGCTTTGGATAAAAGCGTCTGCCAAATGCATAAATGTAAATGTACATTTGGCAGCCCTAGAAATGAACAGCAGCACTGGGCATCTGGATCTTCTCTTACACAGGCTGTGGGTTTGCTGTCGTGTCCAATATAGCTTGCTTAAACAATAGGCATCTTTACAAAGATGCATTACATTGTGACAGATTTGTTTTTACAGTTTAATATCAAAATTACAGTGTCTAATTACGGAAGTGTTAACACAGAAAACTGCATTTTGATTCATGCTTTCACAGGACTTTCATGCCTGCTAAACCATGGCTTTTGGAGGGAATCCTAAAAATCTCAGAACATTACAAGAGAGATACAATGTTTGTGTGAGATGTAACCAGTGTATAAAAAGAGGAAGCGGTGATATTTCATACTCACTTCTCCGGGTCAACCATAAGTGCTCGGAAAACATCTTACTGATCAAGCGTCAAGATTGCCATTTAGTTTGGAGGCCAGTTGCCGCCCTGCCAGATTTTCCCAGACCACAGACGTACAAAACTTGCTCGTACTACAATGAAGAACATGGATGCAGACAGCATGGGAATAGATGTGCCTCCGCAAGGAGCGATGAGGAAGCAACCTTGTGGAACTTCATGAAAGATGAAGACTTGACAATTCCTCAGCTCGTGAACCTGATCAAGACAAACCCCTGGTCTCCCCCTGATGGCGACAGAACAACTCTGGAATGTCTCACTGCAGTGGAGAGATTATTCTCGGTCTTCAAAGGGAGATTTGTAGAGGTCTGCAAGAGATGTTTTCACGTTGTGCCTCAGAAGATATCCTACAAATTGCGAGGTGCACAGTGTACTTCTGGGCATGGCTGGCAACCTCTTCTGGCCTTCTACAAGAAGGACAAGCATAGTAGAAACATCTATACTGAGATCAGACCGCTGCCTAGGCAGCAGTCTCATATAGATTACTGCATGTATGTGACCAAAGGTGAGCCGTGTAAACATGGTGACCAACGTTGTGGTTATGCCCATAATGAGGTAGAGATGGCGGTGTGGATGGCAGAGATCAGAGAAGGCTTGAATCGATTGGACCTGCTGCGGTCAAAGTCTCAAAACAGAAGACAACGGTTCGATTGCAAATTATGTGACCGCAAGTTTCCAACAAATGAGGACTTCATGAACCACTGTTTTACGTTGGCGCATAGGAGACTGATCTTTGAAGATTCATCATCCCCGTGGACGTACCGAGATCCACCGCCAACAAACAAAGATTTGAAATTGTGCACAAGGTAGCCTTGGCAATGACATTAGATGTTTGATAGTTGGACGTGATGTTTAGATGTTTGCTTGTTTTGAAGACAGTACTAAAACTTTCTCCCGTAGATACCTGATGTGTGAGTATGGAGACAGTTGCATGGAGGCGCACAGTCAAGAGGAACTGCAGGAATGGAGACAAAGAATCAAGACTGCACGGAAAAAATCTAAAAATGCAGCTGAGCAGGGTCTTCTGTCTTATCAAGACATACTTTTGGAGGAATACAGGCACAGCAAGAGCAAGGACATTATAGTGAGTGAGCTGTGCAGTGAGTAAACAATGCATACTGTCATTTGATTGGCAAATGATTAGCCAATTTAAAGCCAAAGCTTGCTTGTTATTGTACTTCTTCTCAATCAAAACCTTGATTGACTCCCATTGTTCCTGTAGATGAACGACACCCTTCCTGATGTTTCGGTCACTTGTGAGCCGGATTTAGATAGTGTCTATGTCAGGCAAAAGGGAATACCATGTATGTGGATATTTACCATCATTTCTAAGGTTTGTACGTTCACATATATGAAAACAATTAACTAAAAAATAATTATTGGCTGAAATTGTTGAAAATCTTATGTGCTAACTTTAATGGAATGAATGTACGCAGATACTATTTGCACCCCAATTTAAATGCTAAAATACTGTAAAGATGAATCTTTACTGTATTGGCAGAACTCCACGACCTTCATCATGACCAAATCACCGCAAGGAAATCAACTGTTTAGCTTTTTATAAGTAGTATTAAAGCAAATATTAAGAGTGGAGACAGGAAACGGGGTGGGCAGAAGAGTAGCAGATTAGGCGGATTCAAACTCTGGTCACTTCCACAAAACAAAGTTTATTCTACCATCCACCAGGGCCATAGCTAGTGGGGTGTAAGGTGGTAAAGATTCTAGGGGCCCAAAGGTCCAGGGGGCCCCACAACAAATTCTAAACTGTATTTTTTGGTAGGAAATGGGCCAAGAGGAATGTAGAGTCAGGGGGGCCAGATTACCTTGATACGGCCCTGCCCTCCACGCCAACAACACCGATAACACAATTTTTCATAATGGTCTGTAGTTCCAATAGACTGTTGGAATGCAAATAGTGTGCCGTGTGCCAGGTGCCATTGGCACCTGGGTGCAAATAGTCACTACAATAAAGGTGTTGTTCAAATAAACTTTTATGAGGTTTGGTGTCTGCCAAGCTTGTAACAATGTCAGTACTGTAAAACAGTAATTGATGTCATTGAAGTTCATCAATGCTCACTATTCTACATCATTTGTATCCCTCCAGGTGCCTTTAGAAATTGTTGCTTTACTTAGACATGAAGCCGGGGCAACATTCACCCTCAGTAAAGACCCCTATGTGGAGCAATCATATTCTACTAGTGATTGGTTTCTAATTGGTAATCCCAGAGATGATCCAAGAGGTAAAGATTTAATGTTTATTCCATGACACATAAATTATAAAACCTATAGAACTAAGTCTTGCATTCCGACTACTCATTTGGTAGTGTCATTCATATACAAATACTTTTGTGATTATTAATGTTTGAATTGACATCCACCCTATGCTGGGTGAGCTTTATTGCCAATAACGTATACTGAAACATACAAGGAGTTTGTCTTTGTGATAGAAGCTTCAAGTTTAACTGTTCATGAGATAGATAGCCTGAGGGAAAAAATGGTTGTGCCTGATGGTTCTGGTGTTCAGTGCTCCCAGTGCTCTATAGCGCCAGCAAGAATGCAACAGTTGAAAAAGTTAGTGGGCAGGGTGAATGGGGTCCAGAGTACATTTACATTTACATTTATGCATTTGGCAGACGGTTTTATCCAAAGCGACTTACAGTGCACTTATTACAGGGACAATCCCCCCGGAGCAACCTGGAGTTAAGTGTCTTACTCAAGGACACAATGGTGGTGGCTGTGGGGATCGAACCAGCGACCTTCTAAGAGTAGAAGTCAATAATCCGCTCAGCAGTCCGAACTGTCCTTTGTAATCTTCTGATGTCCAATTACGTAGCTGAACCAAACCAGACAGTTATTGAAGTGCAGAGGACAGACTCAATGACTGCTGAGTAGAACTGTGGCAGTAGAGGTTGTGGCAGGTTGAACTTCCTCGGCTGGTGAAGGAAGTACAACCTCTGCTGGGCCTTTTTCACATTAGAGTCAATCCTTGGCAGTGCAGTCATTTGTGAACAGGGAGAGGAGTAGTGGGGGGAGCACACGTCCCTGGGGGGTGCCAGTACTGATCGTATAGGTGCTGGAAGTGAATTTCCCCAGTCTCACTAGCTGCTGCCTATCTGTCAGAAAGCTGGTGATCCACTGGCAGAGAGACGTGGAACAGAGAGTTGGTTTAATTTAGTCTGGAGTATAGCTGGAGTGATGGTGTTGAAAACTGAACTGAAGTCCACAAAAAGTATCCTTGCATATGTCCCTGGTCTATCTAGATGTTGAAGTATGTAATGTAGGCCCATATTGACAGCATCATCCACAGACCTGTTAGCTCGATAAGCAAACTGCAGGGGATCCAGAAAGGGTCCAGCGATGTCCTTCAGATGGGCAAACACCAGTCTCTAAAATGACCACAGATGTCAGAGCAATGGGTCTGTAGTCATTAAGCCTGTTATTTTGGGTTTCTTTGGGACATGGATGATGGTGGAGCATTTGAATTGACAGGGAACTTCACACTGTGTGAAGATGGGGGGCCAGCTGGTCAGCATAGGTTTTTTTAAGTGGGAAGAATACCACCAGAGCCCTGTGCTTTCCTTGTCTTCTGTTTCCAGAAGACCTGGCACACATCATCTTCACAGATCCTAAATATGCAGGTTGAGTAGCAGGAGAGGGGTTGGAGGAAGTGCATCCTTTATTGTTGTGTACTTTTACTGTTGTGGACTTCAGTTCGGCTTTTAACACCATCAACCCCGCTCTCCTGTGGACTAAATTAACCCAGATCTCTGTTCCCACCTCTATATGTCAGTGGATCACCAGCTTTCTGACAGACAGGCAGCAGCTAGTGAGAATGGGGAAATTCCCCACCAGCACATGTACAATCAGCACTGGCGCCCCCCATGGATATGTACTCTCCCCACTACTCTCCCTGTACACAAACAACTGCAATGCCCAGGATCCCTCTGTTAATCTCCTGTGGCTCAGGTGGTAGAGCGGGTTGTCCACTAAACGCAGGGTTGGTGGTTCGATTCCCGGCCAACACGAGTCCACATGCCCAAGGGCAAGACGTTGAACCCCAGGCTAGCAACTTGCCTGGCATCTCTGCCATCATTGGTCTGTGAATATGTGTGTGAATGGGTGAATGAGACGCAGTGTAAAGCGCTTTGAATACCGCTAATGCAGTGCAGTCAAAACAACCTGGTGCTGAACACGCTCAAAACAGTGGAGATGATAGAGGATTTTAGGAGGAACACCCCAACACTGACCCCCCTCACCATTCTAAACAGCACAGTGGCTGAAGTGGAATCATTCAGGTTCCTGGGCACTACCATCTCACAGGACCTGAAGTGGGAGATCCACATAGACTCAGAGGTTGTATTTCCTTTGCCAGTTGAGGAATTTCAACCTCGCACTGCTGATACAGTTCTACTCAGCAGTCATTGAGTCTGTCCTCTGCACTTCAATAACTGTCTGGTTTGGTTCAGCTATGAAGTCAGACATCAAAAGAATTCAAAGGATAGTTTAAACTGCTGAGAGGATTATTGGCGCTTCCCTACCCACTCTGATAAAACTGTACATATCCAGAATAACAAAAAGTGCTGGTAAAATTACTCTTGACCCCATTCACCTAGCACACTTCCTTTTCGAACTGTTGCCCTCTGGCCGGCGCTACAGAGCACTGAGCACCAGAATAGCCAGGCATAGGAACAGTTTTTTTCCCTCAGGCCATCCACATCATCAACAGTTAAAACTGCCCCCACATACTTTCCTTTTCGTCAACACAACCATGTGCGATATTCAATCCATCCATTCCTACTTATATCTATATTTAATTTATATACCTCCTCTTCAATACATTACATCACTTACACATAACTGTATATCTGTATATAAAATATTTGAACAGCATTATTGCTATATTGTATATTTCTCTTTTTATTTATCTGTTATATCTTATGTATGTATGTATATAAGGCTGCATTCTCTTTGCACTGGAAGCTTCTGTCACCATGACAAATTCCTTGTGTGTGTAAGCATTCTTGGCAATAAAGTTAATTCTGATTCTGACTCTGGTGGGGCATGTAATGTGCTGTCTGTATTTTGGCATTCACGGGTGAGATCGGCTCTGTTAAAATCACTGAGAATAATAAGTGAGTCCGGGTATTGTTGTTCCTTGTCTGCTTCTACCTATTCGATTGTAATTGCATTAATTGTTTCTGTAGTGTACGAAATACCAGTGTCCTTCACATCTGACCAACCAGGACATTATGAACAATGGGTGGTTTTTGACTTCAATACAAGACCTGTACTGCGACAAAAAATCAAGGTCAGAGTTGGAGAGAACGAGCAAGAGGCACATGAGAGTAAGAGAACATCAGTCATTACTCCAGTCTCTGAGGTTCGACAAGAAACACAAAGTGAGTCAGTGACTGACAGGAATCCTGAGGCCTGGAATGTGGAAAATGTGAAAATCATCCCTTTTGGTGAAATGGAAGAGGCAGAGAGGGAGTTGCTAAATAAATACAAGCTTGTTATGAAACATCAGGTGAACTTCCAGACTCATGCTGTTTCCTCAATTGATCATGGTAATTACAAAGACAGCATGCACACGTTTCTGTATCAGGAGGAAAAGGTAGAAGCTGAACTACTTACAAGGTATTTTGTATGGTTTTAAACTATTGCAAGTAATACTTCCATTAAGTACGATTACAATTGAAATTTTAGAACTGTACTCTTTCCCCAAAAAAACTATTTCTAGGCTGAATTTTCGAGGTTCTGTGCAGTTGAAAAATAACCTGTCTGATGCCTGGTTTGGACTGAAATTTGCTTATCGAGGAGAACTATTTGCTGCTGTGCCTCTTTCTCATCCACTCACTCCTAATACTCCTCAAGGTTACATAATGAAAAGGCATGTTAGCAAAGCTCTTGTGCATGTGCTGGAAAATGATAATTGTTTTGGTCTTATTTATGAGGCTGAATTTTTAAAAGACACCGCTACGGAGACACAATTACATCTGAAGCTCTCCGAACGTTGCTGCACTGATCTTCGTCTGCAAAACGGGCAGCAATGTGAGATGGAGATCCAGTTTCAACTAAATAGTCAAGGGTTCTGCGAGATGCACAAGGCTGTTGATGATCTCCTGCACTTTGACAAGGTTTTGCCTGATCTGAAAAACAGCAGCATCCCTATTTCTTGCCAGTCAGATACAGGGGATTTAAATGAGAAACAACAAGCTGCAATTAACTTTGTCTTGGGAGTAACAGACAATGCATGCAGTGTGCCACCTTTGTTGATTTATGGACCTTTTGGAACAGGGAAAACTCGAACCCTTGCAAAGATAGCCCAGGCACTTGTGAAGCAACCACAGAACAAAGTCTTGATTTGTACGCATACAAACAGGTAACCTTAAAGTTCCACTGCTCACAAAAAATTGCTGTACCATGGCACGGTGATATCAGATGGTTAAACCATGGTATCCAAACAGTTGTCTCTGTATACTGATACTCTTTAATATTTCTCAATGCAGTTCTGCAGATCTTTATGTGAAAAATCATTTCCATGAACATGTAACAGCTGGTCATCATGAAGCTAAACCTCTGAGAATAAAGGCAAAGGAAAGGAACCCACTGAAATCCACTGATCACACTACTCTACAGTACTGCCATTTATCCACTGATGGCTATCAATTTGAGTTCCCTGATAAATTCGTTCTAGATTCCACAAGAATCATAATAACAACAACTGCAATGGCTCGTTACTTTCATGACATGAAGCTCCCTGAGAACTACTTCAGCCACATTCTGATCGATGAAGCTTCTCAGATGTTGGAGTGCGAAGCTCTTATGGCCCTAGGCTTGGCAGGTAAAAAGACACGTGTCGTTTTAGCAGGAGATCACATGCAGATGGGACCCAAGCTCTTCTCTGTGAGGCAAGACAAATGTTCAGAGCGTACTCTGCTCAATCGGCTATTCTACTACTACCAAGCTGAGAACAGCAGTGCTGCCAAACAAAGCCGAATCATTTTCAATGAAAACTACCGTTCCACAAATGACATCGTGGATTTTGTGTCAACACATTTTTATGTGGGAAAGACAGATGTGATCAAGGCTACGGGAAATGTGCCTCCTCATCCACACCAACATGCCTTGCAGTTCCATCATGTAAGAGGAGAATGCATTTTGGACCCAACAAGCATGTCCTGGTTCAATCCAGAACAAATTCAGAGTGTTGTTGACATTGTGCAAGGAATAATGAGGGACTGGCCAAAAGAGTGGCACGATGAAGATCCAGCATCAATCTGTGTCCTTTCACAAGGCACACAGGTATCAAAACTATTATACTTCTATAGAGGGCAACCTGCTTAATTATCAAAATGAATGAAATCTTGTTTATTTATCATTTACCAGAAGTGCTCAACTCTTGTATTACAGGTTCGTGAAATAAGAAAAAGATTGGCACAGCTTGGACTGAGGAGTATTACTGTGGAGAATGCAGAAAATGTGCAAGGTATAGATGATTCATGTGTTACGTTGCATGCACGATACATGCATTATATAGTTCATTGTAAAGTACTGTATATGATTATATAGTACATAAATATTTTCCAAATATTTTGCAGGAAAACAATTCCGAGTCATTCTGATTTCCACTGTGCACACTATGGACAGCCTATTTGTGACTAAACAGAACTGTCTTGCGTTTTTCAATGACATGCGTGTGCTGAACACTGTTATGACGAGAGCCCAATCCCAAATATTTGTGGTTGGAGATGCAGCTGCACTTTCTAGTCCTCATTTTGGGATGTGCTGGAGACTTTGGGGGTCTTACATAGGGCATTGCATCAACAAAGGAAGTGTCCACAACCTTACCCAGGATTCTCTGAAACAAGAACTTCTTGAGATATCCGAGCTCTGCAGAACTGAGAATGAAGACAGCAGTGATAGTGAATCAACCACTTCTGAGATACCAGACACAGATGACCCAATACTTAAAGAGCTTCTTGATGAGAGTAAAGACATAAACATTGAATTGACAGAGGAAGGCTTGTTTCCTGTTTTTAAAAATGAGCATCTTGACAGAAATGTGGTCAACCATGTTGAAGAAGTAGATGCAGAGCAACCACAGAGTAACTCCACCATCCACAAATGCTGTGAGCTGGTCATGGAGAGTTTTGACCGAGGTTATGCTGTACCACTTGATGAGCCCACCCTATGTATCAATATCAAGGGTAGAAAGAATTTGGGACAGTCATTCCCTGGAGACAAGGTAGCAGTGGAGATCCTGAGTGAGCAATCAAATCAAACAAAGGGAAAAGTAATCAAGACCCTTGGTTGTGCAGATACCATCAAAGAATTTGTTTGCACTCTTGAAAGGCATGATAGTCAGGTTATGACACCAATTAACAGATGTGTCCCCAAAATTTATACACCATTTTGGAAGGACAAACCAGACCACATTGCAGTACGAAATCCTGTGGACCTCACAAAAGAGAAATTCATCAAAATAACGGAAGCAGCCCATAGAAATTATCTCTTTGTAGTCAGAGTCCTTAAGTGGAGAAAGGATTGCCGGTATCCCTTGGGAATTGTTGTGGGAGTGTTTCCAAAAATAGCAACTTTAGAAGATGGATTGAAGGTACTTGACATAGAGTTTCAGCTGAAGAGAACACTTCCTTCAATTGTGGAAAGAGAGATGCACCATTTTCACGGTCTTCAAATATCTGAAGATGAAAGAAAAGATTTCCGAGACCTCCCAACATTCACCATTGATCCTGCCAATTCACAGGACCTTGATGATGCTATTAGTGTAAGGGATTTAGGTGAGTGCTATGAAATTGGAGTCCACATTTCTGATGTTGCAAGCTTTGTGGCTAAAGACAGTGAACTGGACAAATATGCGAGACAGCGAGGTACTGCATTCTATACACCAGAGAAGGAGCCAACATATATGTTCCCTGAAGAACTGAGTACCAATTTCTTCAGTCTGATCCCTAATCATGATAGACGAGCCATCTCCTTGATGATCGAAATTGATAAAAGGACAGACTGCGTAAAGAAGAGCTCATTTTGCAAGTCTGTCATTTGCTCAAAAAGGAAGTTTTCCTATGACGAAGCTGAAGACATAATTGAAAAGCCAGTCAATATTAAACATTTCGACCTCCTTGAAGTCTGCCTCGTGGTAGCATGTCACTTTGCCGAGGTTCACAGGAAATGCAGGAAACAAGAAGACTGGTGCTACAAACCTCCAGATGAGGATGTGACCCTCGGAAGAAGACGATCTCACCGAATGGTGGAAGAGCTGATGATCATGTTTAACTATGCAGTTGCTGAACACCTTCTATCTGATGAAGAAACAAAGAGCCTAACTCCACTCAGATGCCAGGACAGGCCAAAAAGTGAACAGATGAATGTCCTTTTTGAAAGAAATGCCTCTTTGATTCCTCTTTCTATTCACCTCTCATGCCAAGCTGATGCAAGTAAAGTTGATTCTCACAAACTGCGGAGACAAAGTATGAGTAACCATTTAATCGACATGCGAAACCCAGAAAGTGATGAAACCTTCCCCATACTAATATCACTTTTGAAAAGTCTTAAGAAAGCTGCTCAGGCCAAAGACACATACAGAATGATTGACTTTATTACAACTGATGACATTCACCCCCAGCTTCTTCCTTTTGCTATTGCATTTAGGAGACTCTTTCACAAAGCATATTTTTTGCGCTCAAACTCGACCCACGGCGCAAGAATTGGGCACTGCAATTTAGATCTTGACAGTTATACATGGGCCTCATCTCCAATTCGCCGGTACATAGATGTCATTGTTCAGCGTCTTCTTCATGCTGTGATTGACGAGACTAAACCGTGTTACACATCCCGTGACATTAATGTGTCTTGTTTGGAATTTGTCAGGAAGATTCACCATCAGTCTGCATATGAGAGGAAAGCAAATGCCCTTCATTTTGCTTCAAAACTGGCAACCCAGAGTGATAGGAAGGTGGCATACATTGTGGAACTCAATCCATCAGGGACAAACTTCAGAATATCCTTCCCACTTAACAGAGCCTCTATACCAGAAAATTTAGGCATTTTTTACAGGGAACTTCAGTTGGCAGTTCAACCAGAGTTTGATGAAACAAACAACAGCATGATCTTGACATGGGTGCGAAGGATATATTCATTCTCCAATCCTCACATTCACACTGAAATTAAACAACAAAATCCAAACTCAGTTACAGCCTATGTCCCTACAAAGACCTGGAAATGCCTAGTTGACACTCTCAGAGAGGAAAAATGGGAATTAATGTATCCCTTGATTGAGGAACTTGACATTAGCTCAAGAACCCACACGGGACACTTCCAGGAAAGACTGTACCGAGCCAAAAATTCAGGAACAGATCAGTCTGAGCATTATGTTGAACTGTCCCTGAGATTAAAGCAAGGTGAAGCAGTCGAGGTGCAGCTAGGTACGGCCACAGCTCGAGGATTAATGGCACCAGCAGTTCAGCTGTTTATTGTGCATCCAAAATTTGAGATTTGTTTGGAGCATGTTAAAGATCCAATCAAGTGTTTTTCAAAATACGCGCTCAACTCATCAAGGACTTCATATAGCACATACATGCATTATCAGGCAATATGGAAACCTATGTGTGAAATGGAGTCAGTGTCCAGTGCAGTGGCTGAAAATGAGAGCATTGTTTTGGAAGATGTACCTCTGAAATGGGACGCATCTCAGCAAGAGAAACTTAGTGGGTATTTTCTACTCCCTCTCGACAAAAAAGACAAGTGGTCCATTGAATGTGACCTCAGGAACTGTTTCCTCTGCATTCGAACAAAGATTCCCCAAAAGAAGTCCTGTCCATTTCTTGTCAACTCTCAGTGCACAGATCTCATGGATATCCCCATTATCATTTGGGTGGCCCATGGTGTAATTACAAACGTTGAAGAAAAGAAAAAAAAAGTAATAACGAATTTGCAAATTGACTTTCGAGTTAACCAAAAGCCAATGACAAATATCCCAGAGGACATCTTCTACGAGAGCACAAGATTTACAGTGGAGCTAATTCCCAAACTTCTGCCAGATGTGTAAGGAATGCAGTTATACAGTAGCTAACATATAAAAATGCACAGGAATGCAGACTGAATTCACATAAAGTTCATGTCATGAATTCTTTCAGATCTGTCTGATAACTACTTGAAGTATATGTAATTGAATGTATTTTGGAAGCTTGCCACCACATCTTCAGAAGACAATATACATGTTCTGTATATATATGTTTTTTCACAGGCGCAAAGAAAATGCAATTGACTGTCTAACTAAAGCTAACCAGCTAGTGAAAACCATTGCTATGGGCAAAGGAATCAACTACAAAAGAGGTACTATTGATTCATGTCTTCCAGTTATCAGCCTCTATAGTATCTACCCTTTTGCATATTTCAATCAACTACTTGTTTAAGAGTAATCTCGTTTTTCATATCGTATCCAATATAGTTTATTTTTGTTAAAAGTAACACTGTATCTCCTAAAAGGCAATACAAGTTGGAAGCAGATGTCAGCCAGATTTGAGATTAAAGATCTCCCTTCTGGGTTTCCCCCTCTTAACAACAGTCAGTGTAAAGCTATAAGAGAAGCACTGACCAAGCCATTTACTCTCATCCAAGGACCACCAGGTAAGAGACATCTTCTGAGGTATTCCCAATGCTTATCATAATGTCAGAATCTTTCATTTTTCACTTATTTCATGTGTTATTGTTGTGCCATTGCAAGAGGTAGTTCCCTTCAGATTGAAATTCAATATGTAATCAAATTTCACTATAAGATTGGTGAATATTTTTGTCGCAGGGACTGGAAAAACAGTTGTTGGTGTCCATATTGTGAACTGGTTGCTTGAGACAATTCAAACACATCCTTCCACTAAAAAGAGAGCCATTCTATACTGCGGACCATCAAACAAGTCTGTTGATGTGGTTGCAGGTAAACTTTTTAAACAAAATGTATCTTTTCCCCTTCAACAAATCCTGCTTTGGCTCCCACTCCAAAAATTCCTGTCCTAAACATTCATGGTATATATTTAAGCAATGTTTGCGGTCTTGTTAACTACAGGGTTCCCCCTCCTTTTGACCAATTAAAATCATTTTAAAGAGACTTCAAAAACACACATGAATTTCTAGCCGGTAAAATATGTTAGAGCCTAATATTTACATTTACATTTATGCATTTGGCAGACGCTTTTATCCAAAGCGACTTACAGTGCACTTATTACAGGGTCAGTCCCCCCCGGAGCAACCTGGAGTTAAGTGTCTTACTCAAGGACACAATGGTGGTGGCCGTGGGGTTCGAACCAGCAACCTTCTGCTTACCAGTTCTGTGCTTTAGCCCACTATGCCACCACCATTCCTATTTAGCCCACTATGCCACCACCACTCCTATATAATATGACTAGGAATAATCAACCTAACTTTTCAAGGCCTGCACATCACCATTTAAAGAATAATCCCAGATATTTCCATGTTTCCCAGTTGGGATCCCGGTCACAAGCGCTCATTACTGTAGAAGTGCAATGTGTTATCTATGTACCACAAGCGGCAAATGGAACTGCAAAAATATTCTTTCCAAACAGGTTTCTCTCAACTCTTCTGGCCCACTCCCTTTGCTTGGCCAAACTAGTCACTTCTCCTCTAAACAGCTTATTACAATAAGTACTGCCCCAAATTAATTTCAACTTGGTAAATATTTTGATCACAATATCCTACCAAGGGTATCTTAGAGTAAAAGCATTCCAATTGAAAGAAAATTCATTATTCATGCCAATGCATTGTAGGACATCTCCTAAAACTTGAAAAACAACTCAGACCTCTCAGAGTCTACAGTGATCAGATGGAGATGTTGGAATATCCTTATCCAGGCTGCAATCTGAAGCTCTCGCGGCATTCTAAAAGAGTGGAAAAGCCCAACACAGAGCTCAGGTACCCCTCCCAAACACCAGCCAACCAATATTACAGATCATAATCTGTTTAATGTATCATACATACATTTAAACAATTTTCACTAGCAGGCGTGCATTGTTGTTTTATTAGCTCAATTGCATTACACCACCTGATTCGAAAGGACGCCAACCCATTCTCTGCACAAATACTGGCTTTTGATATGAAAATTCGAAGAGGAGATCAACTCACTTATGAAGAAATAAAATGGTACGTAAGATTTAAGAGATAAATGTCTCTGTCGTGTTCTCAGGAACTCCTGATTCCTTGAGACATTAAGAAAACAAGTTTGGACTTGATTTTTTGGGGTTAGGACATTTTGAAAGAAATGAAAAGCATTCATTTTTAAATGACAAGAACTTTGTTTTCCATAGCTACAAAGAATCCCTCCAAAAGGCTCGAAAACATGAATTATTGGAGCATGATGTCATCTTGTGCACTTGTACGGCAGCCTCCCACCATGCCTTGGCTGAAGCCCTTGACTTAAAACAGATCATCATTGATGAGTGTGCCATGGCAACAGAACCTGAAGCGTTCATTCCCCTAGTAGCCCATAAACCTGAACAGGTATGATTCCTAACTAATGCTTGATTCAACATGATCGCACAGGATATCGACACGTTACTTCTGAAAGTTCATGTACCCTGAAATCAACCACATTCAGCTGAATTACTAAGAAGTGCCATCTTCCATCAGACATTTTTTGCATCAGTTCAAGTGTGAATATATTCCGCTCTAGTGCTACGGATGAGTTCTGGCCTTGTGGGAACCAGGAAGTAATCAAGTTCACATAAACAATGCTGAGCGAGATCCAGAGGTTGCATTTTCTCTCTAAAATCACATTTTTACTCCATTGAAAGTTAGGTTTAGGGTTGGAGTTTGGGTTAGGGTACTGGTTCCCAATCCTGTTCCTGGAGACCCCCCAACACTACACATTTTGGATATCTCCATAATCAATTGGGTGTGTCAGAAAAGGGAGATATACAAAATGTGCAATGTTGGGGTGCCTCAAAGAACAGGGTTGGGACCACTGGATTAGGGAATGGAGCTAATACAAATATAGGGTACCTACAGGCAAGCTAAAAAGGCAAACCTTTGGCACCACCCCAGGGTTGGACAGGTAATCTGGCATACCGGGCATTTTCCCTGTCGGCTGACGCACTTTGGGGCCGAGGGGAGAACCGAGGGGTCCAGTGGGAAAGTGTTGAATGTACATATTCCTATGATATGGTTATCCACAAATTTCGCATTCTAGATCATTCTTCTGGGCGATCACATGCAGCTACAGCCCATAGTTCACTGTGATGTGGTGAGGAGATTGGGCATGAGTAAATCTCTGTTTGAACGTTACATGGAGAAAGCGCTGATGCTTGACACTCAATACAGAATGGTAAGAATTTCAATCTCAGAATTGGTTTAAATAAGAAAGCAGGCCTAGAACATTTTGGTCAGTAGCTCGTACTTAGCTTTTAGGGTTGTGTTAAGTTTGTTTAATTTAAAATTTTGTCTGTCTCATGTCTTGTCTCCTACAGCAAGAAGGCATTTGTGCATTTCCATCTCAGGAGTTCTATGGAGGAAAGTTAAAGACTGCAGTGCCACACAAACCAAGTCTGTTCCACACAGAATCAAGGCAAACTCCCATAGTCTTTGGGCATGTTGAAGGGAAGGAGAAAAGTCTGCTGGTCTCGACTGAACGAGGAAATGAAAATTCAAAGGCGAATGATGAAGAGGCAGAAGAAGTGGTGAGAGAGAAGTGGAGCAGACCAATCAAATCAAATGTTTCTGGCTATACAAGTATAGGTTATATGAAATGTGTAGCCAAGGGAGAAGATTGGGGTAATTTAGAAAATTAAGGGCCAAGCTACGAAGTAGCTGTAGCCCCTATTGTTTCTGTTAGTACTCCTCTTCTTCTTCTTCTTCCCCAATGGGAGTCTATGGCAGCCACTCGAACCATACATAGGAAAATGATGAAATTTGGCACACTGATAATGGTGGGCATGAATAGTCTCCAGACAAAGTTTGGGGTCTCTAAGACATACTCTATAGCGCCACCACCATGTCAAAAATGTACTTTTCTTTTTAGCGTATCTTTTGAACTGTTTTTTCTAGAAACAAAATAATTTGTTCTGTCTAATTACTCTCCTCTTGATGATTCAAGCGAACAACATAAATTAAAACTCCACCCATTAAAGTGGCCGCCATCTTGGATTATGATTTTTTATAGTTTTACCGCTACTAGTCCTTGAAATGTCGCCTGATTTGCCCAAATAATGGCTCATATTAATCTCCATACCGATGAAAGGATGTGAGGCTGTATCTCAGCAACGCTTTGTCTTATCAAAACAAAACTTGGTGTGCTTCATCAGGAACGTGATCTGATGGTACATGCAATGTTTGGATACAGCGCCACCTATGGGTCAAGAAATGTGAAAAATGCCTATTTTTGGCTGTAACTTATGAACTGGATGTCCAAAAATCTTGAGCTTGGTGTCTATGGATTCGTTAGGTCATGATTTCCTCATAATGGTCATACTGTCTCTCCACCAAATTGATGTATCCGCCATCACTTCTTTTATAAAATCGGTATGCATCGTCAACATTATGTCCTGAGGATAATTGAGAAGTTTGGTGACAGTGCCACCTTTAGTTCAAAAGATAACTCACACTTGTGTGCTGACTCTAAACTCATCTTGTCTCTTTGCCACTCATTGAGCATGTTAACTGAGAGGCACAGTGCATTTAGCACTGGTTAACGATTCCAAAGGTCATGTGTACAAATCCCAGTGCTCTTCTTCTTCCTCCACAATGGGAGTCTATGGCAGCCCACAGAACGGTATATTGGAAAATTATGAAATTGGTTACACTTATAGAGGTGGGCATCAATAGCCAACAGACATTATTTGGGGTCTCCAGGACAAACTCTATAGCACCACCACTTCAAAAATGCACTTTTCTTTTGAGCATATTGTTTTAGCCCTTTGACCTGAAACTGAGAGGTTTGGAGACTATAGTTCAAAAGATAACCCACATTTGTTTTTCACTCTAACATCAGCAAGTCTCTTTGCATTTGCAATATACATCATAGCCAATCTTTGCGTCCTATGGGACCTGTAGGCCAAATTGGCAATTTAGGGGGCCTGGCCCTTTAATGGCTACTTGCAGCTATATTTAAGATTAAGATTCAACTTTATTGTCATTGTGCAGTGTACACGTACAGATGAATGCCAATGAAATGCAGTTGTTTTTGCACCCCTGCACCCCTGGAGCAGATAGGGTCAAGGGCCTTGCTCAAGGGCCCAACAGTAGTATCTTGGCGGTTTGAAAATACTCAAACCTGCCCCCAACCTTTCGGTCAGTAACCCAGAGCCTTAACCACTGAGCCACCATTTCCCTTATTTTTTCCTATTGTTACTGTATGTCATTCCCTTGAAAATACTCAAACCTGAATCTAATACTAATTTAAAATGGCCCATTACTTTTGATACTATACTGAAAAGCAGAGCTTAGTTAGCCAATATTGTCTTTAACAGTTTAATATGATAATTGACACTTTGCATAATTGAACCTTCATCATTGTTGCTAGGTTTGACAAGCTTTCCTACTTGTAAAAATGGAGAGAGTAGCACTCTAAGTAAGAAAATTACCCTCGAATTTATTAAATAACATCTAGACTATCGGACGATGGCATTAAGTCATCTGACGGGTTTGGAGGGGGCCTCTAGCTCCGCCCTCTAGCTCCACCCTCTAGCTCCGCCCTCTAGCTGTGCCCTCAAGCTCCACCCTCTAGAACCACCCTCTAGCTCTGCCCTCTAGCTGTGCCCTCTAGCTCCACCCTCTAGCTGTGCCTTCTAGCTCC
Organism: Moxostoma hubbsi; assembly: GCA_032164185.1. Lineage (NCBI taxonomy): Eukaryota > Metazoa > Chordata > Actinopteri > Cypriniformes > Catostomidae > Moxostoma > Moxostoma hubbsi. The sequence continues at coordinate 1,496,097 of JAVLUX010000106.1, read as the reverse complement.
ACCCTCTAGCTGTGCCTTCTAGCTCCGCCCTCTAGCACTGCCCTCTAGCTCCGCCCTCTAGCTGTGCCTTCTAGCTCCGCCCTCTAGCTGTGCCGTCTTGCTGTGCCCTCTAGCTCCGCCCTCTAGCTGTGCCCTCTAGCTGTGCCCTCTAGCTCCGCCCTCTAGCTGTGCTCTCTAGCTCCGCCCTCTAGCTGTGCCTTCTAGCTTCGCCCTCTAGCTCTGCCCTCTAGCTGTGCCCTCTAGCTGTGCCCTCTAGCTCCGCCCTCTAGCTCTGCCCTCTAGCTCTGCCCTCTAGCTCTGCCCTCTAGCTCCGCCCTCTAGCAACACCCTCTAACTCCGCCCTCTAGCTCCGCCCTCTAGCTCCACCCTCTAGAACCACCCTCTAGCTCTGCCCTCTAGCTCTGCCCTCTAGCTGTGCCCTCTAGCTCCACCCTCTAGCTGTGCCTTCTAGCTCCGCCCTCTAGCTCCGCCCTCTAGCTGTGCCTTCTAGCTCCGCCCTCTAGCTGTGCCATCTTGCTGTGCCCTCTAGCTCCGCCCTCTAGCTGTGCCCTCTAGCTCCGCCCTCTAGCTGTGCCCTCTAGCTGTGCCCTCTAGCTCCGCCCTCTAGCTCTGCCCTCTAGCTCCGCCCTCTAGCAACACCCTCTAACTCCGCCCTCTAGCTCCACCCTCTAGCTCCGTCCCTGCTCCCAACATGTAAATGAGCAAGTGTGCGACAGTGCACAGACCCAACAAACTTAATAAACTACTTTTTTTTTTTAAATTAAAGAAAGAACATAATGAAAAGTCCAAAGAAACTATTGAATTTTAAATTTACAAATTATATTTACCATCCAGTTCTATGTATTGTAGGCCCAATTAATATATAACTGATACTACCTCTTAATCAATTCTGTATGTTTAGCTTTTCTTTATTTTCCAGAGACAGTGGTGTGTTTTTCTACCCCTCATAACTCTGTTGTTTTATCAGGTGCGGATCGCCAAGCTTTTGTCCCGTGCTGGGATACAAGCAAAAGACATTGCCATTCTGACACCCTATAATGCTCAAGTGGCAAATATTAGTGAGTCCCTGTCCAATGAGGGCATGTGTGGCATCACAGTCAACACCATCATGAAAAGTCAAGGTGATAAACTCTTATCATTTGCAATAGTCATCTTACAGTAGGGTTCACTAAGGCCACCAATGAACTGTATTTATTTATGACTGTATGTTTTGACGCTTTACATGTAAACGTTGCAGATACATGTTTATATTTTCCTTAATCAAGACTTCTCTCTTCGGTTCCTTTGGACACAGGAAGTGAATGGAAATACGTAATCTTGTCAACTGTGCGCTCTTGCCCCAAATCCGAAATAGAGACGCAACCAACCAAAGCCTGGACAACAAACCGGCTTGGATTCATCATGAACCGGAATCAGGTCAACGTGGGCATCACCAGGGCACAAGAAGGACTGTGCATCATTGGTTAGTTTACACCATCTGCTCTGATAAACAAGGGAACTTTTTGTTTAGGTGCACAGTAGTTTGCGTTTATACTGTCAGGGTTAATTAAACAAAATAAACCTTTTTGAATGCATTTATCGTGATTATGCGCGATACATGGCGTTTATTGATGTTCACATGTTATATACTGAATGACTGGATTGCAGAGCCTTAATTATGGTCTTTCGACAGGTAATGAGAACTTGCTGCGATGCTGTGTTTTGTGGAGAAAGCTTCTGAATCATTATCAGGAGAAAAGATGTGTGGTGAACCCGGCCAGTAACATACAGGTCCATAAACCTCCTGCTGACAGGAGTCAAGACTACTAAGAAAACCCGCTAGAAAATGATGTTTTGTTCCTTCGTCAATGTGTTGAGTTCTGATGTCAAATGTTTTCGAATTTACTTTACATATACTCATTTATGCTCATTTATGCTCATTTATTAAATGCAAGTATATTAATTATTACTTTCTGAGAAATAATAGGTCAGTCGGGGAAACTTTGCATGAGTCGGATCAGTAAATGAAGCATATGTTTGTAGGTTAATAACATAAAATAACCATATTTGCATGACACTTTAATACATTTGAATTCTAAAATGAATGTCTTTTTATTGTACATTTGTATTTTTAAAATGTTTTATATTATATTGAGAAAATGAAGGAACTACAGTACTGTAAAACCCTTAAAAATCAGAGGATATGTTTTTATTGATCTATCTGATTTCAGAATGAATGCACGGTTTAAGTAGATATGTTTGCATTACTCAAGACAACCGTTGTGTAATTTGTTAAATAACAATTAAAATTCTTCCAAGTAATAAATTATTGATAATAAAGCAAGTTTCAGCAAAGATAAAAAGTCACATTTCTGTCAATGTAACTAAATATAGAAATAAAGCAAACTTTATTTCAACTATATAATGTCTCTAAAACAATGCATTTAACCAGCAGTTTTAATACTTGTCCACCTGGTGGAGCAAAACTTCCAGAAAAGATCATATATGTTATGTACATGACCTATTTCATTTAGATTCTGTAGATTTAGATGATCTTATCATATTTTATGCATTTATTTTTTATGTTTAGTATGCCTTACCATTACAGGCCCTTAGCCAGCCTAGTGGAAAGGGGGGGGGGGGGGGGGCTTTTTGCAGTTTTTTCCCTCATTTTGTATTTAATATTTAGATTCAAATACTTCATTTTGGTGACTTTTCACACACTAATTTGTGCTAGATTAGCTTTTCTGCTGGTATCTTAACGAGCACGCTTTTCGATGCACTGAAAATATTTACAACAATGTTGTCAAATTGCTTACCAAGTATAACTGTACCCTGTTTGGCCGTCTTTTTGAAAATATGTTCAATATTTTGCGACAATGGCGCTACTTCCTGCTTTCTCTTCCGCCTCTCCTGCTCTTTTCGCGCCATAATCACTATCCAGCTGGGTGTCGTTGGCCTCTCTGATTTAGCGCGGGAAAGTTTGACGTTCGACATTCCTTGTACATTCGGTTTGGCAGATGTAAGGGACAATCTGAAAACTCCACTCACTACGTAAAGACATATGAGATGTCCACTTATTTATTCAATTCACGTGCAATTTACATATGAAAAAACTGTAAAAATACATTTTCAAATTCAGAATGTTTTTATAACTTCCCAGATACAGACAGACATACTACAGGTGAGATGATTACAATATGATCAATTATATTACAGTAAAGGTACAGTCATACATTTTAGAGGTTAAAAGGACTTACTACTTAATCACTCAAATTCTTTAAAAAAAATCTACACCCTTTAAAATGAGAAAATATAATTTTGGTGAATTTTAGTGATTTTTTTTCTAGAAAATAATTGATTACTGTACTTATATAATTGATTATACTGTAATATTTTTACCTACAATAAATTCATATATCCTCTGGAAGTTACCACAGCCTTTAAAATGAGAAAACATCATTTTGGTGAATTTTTGTGAATATTTTTCTAAAATATTTGATAATATATCATCTACTATGTTTTAGCGTAGTGAGTGGAGTTTTCAGACGGTCCCTTACGTCTGCGGAACCGAATGTCCAACGAATTTCGAACGTCAAACGAACTTTCCCGCGCTCACAGATTTTGCTATGAGTGCATAACGTCAGTTGCTGCGTGTGTAACTCCTGCAAAGGATGATTATTAATGAATACAAATAAAAATAAAAAAAACAGACGAACTACGAGCCTGACATACTGTTTAGATGTGCTGCAAAAAAAGATTACAATAAAAATTTAAAAATATTAAATTAATAAGTGCAATTAATTGAAGTGTACAGTTCAAAGCTAGAGTTACATGTTTGGTAAAACATGCTACTCTTACTATTTCTGAAGTATGCAGTATGTATACAGTGTGCACATTTACTTTATGCATGAAGTATGCGCTGCTATATCAGCCCAAATGTGCAGAATACAACCAGAACACACTGCATGGAATATTCCACACGGCAATGCATTTGACTTCCATTTTCAGTTTAACAAAGTGACCAAATCTCATTATTTGATCAGACTGTCAAAAATATATTTTCACACTTGAATAAAATAACTTTAATTTTATTTTCAAGATGATAACTGGATGCCACTTGCTAAATTGAAAATGCAACATGACAACAATGTAGCATGTTCAACTACTATTAAATACATTTTTAGGAAATAATGCACACTATTCAGTAAGCTAGTATTCCATTGGTGCATGGACCCTTTTGTTCTTCTAAGTGTTTATATTTTTTTCCCCAAATGAATTGCATTTTTGAGGGCCTAAACATACTCGAAAACTCATGAAACTTTGCACACGCATCAGAAGTGGTGAAAATGTACATCTGATTCGGGTTTCAGAATTAGGTGTGAGAAAATGGCTCAATAGCGCCACCTACAAACTTTCAACGATGTGCGCTTTACGCTACATTTCACCTACATGTAGGAAAATCGGGACACGTGTGTAACATGCCAATATCTACAAAAATGTCTCTTGGACCCATGCCCTAAACTCAACAGGAAGTCAGCCATTTAGATTTTTCTCTTCGATTTTTGCTCAGTTTTAGCCATTTCCAAGCCTCATACTTTAATGAACTCCTCCTACAGATTTCATCCGATCTACTTCATATTTGGTGATTCTAATCTAAAGGCCTTGGCGATGCTACATTGCGAAGCTTTTGAGTTTTCACTGCACGCCGTGGCCGTGACAATCTGATAAATTTCGATGTTTCGCCATGAAACAGGAAGTTGTTATAACTCATACATACAACGTCCAATCTGCTCCAAACTTCACATGTTTGATAATAGTCCCGTCCTGAACACATCTACATGCATATTCAGATATAGCCATAGCGCCACCTACTGGCAACAGCCAATTCCAGGTCTTGTACTCAAACAAACTCCTCCCGGTGATTTAATCAGATCAACATTATATTTAGTCAGTTTTAATCTAAAGGCCTCGGTGATGTTAAATTGGGAAGCTTTTGAGTGTTCTTTGAATGGCGTGTCCATGGCGGCTTTGCACACTTATCAGAAGTGGCGAAAATGTACATCTGATATGGGTTTCATCTCAAAAGTGGGGAAAATTTACATCTGATACTAGTTTTAGAATGAATTGTGGCAAAATGGCTCGATGGCGCCACCTACAAAATTTAAATGAAGCAGCCCCGGCCTGAACACATCTGTATGCCAATATTCAGTTATAGTCATAGCGCCACCTACTGGCAACAGGAAATTACATTATTTACATTGTGATACACTCTTAACAACATTTAAGTGCTAAAAAATGCTAAAACTATTGGAGTGACATTCCCCTGGCACAGCAGCCCCAACATGCACCAGGGTGCGAGGGCCCGTTCATCGCTGCTTGCAGCTTTAATTATTATTATTATTTATTTATTTTATGTTTAGTATGCATTACCATTATATACTTTCCTTTGCACAAATATACAAGCTGATATGTAAGAATACACACACAAATAGGGGTGTTAGTAAGGGGGAGACAGACGCCAGGCTGGTTTGGAAAAGACTCTTAAGAGAGCTGTGGTTTTGCGGGAGAGTGACTAGACATGAGAGAGAGAGAGAGAGAGAGAGAGAGAGAGAGAGAGAGAGAGAGAGAGAGAGAGAGAGCGCATTGATGAGTAACAGCAGAAAGAGTGTGTATAAATAAAGAGAAAACACAGTAAATGAGGAGACACATTGCATATTAGAAGAAATGTGTCACAAAAAAAAAGTTCACCATTGCAGAATTTAAGCATGTGTGCTTGAGTGCATGTGTATAGTGGATTTCTATACGCTGACTGCTTTGGAAATGCATACTACGTGTGTGTGTGTGTGTGTGTGTGTGTCTTATTAGTCTCATTAGTCTGTGAGAGGTTGGTTGGGCTGCAGCAGGCCGCCTCCTCTTGCTCTCTCTCGCCGCAGCCTTTGATGGGTTCAATCAGTGCCACATGAGACGGGGGAGATGAAGAGGACAATTGAGGGGAAAAAGTGGGATGTAAAGTAGGAAAGATGGGAAGGGGGGGGGATCTACAGTGGGCAGAATCATTCTTACACATGATGATGATGAAATCAAGGCTCTTGCTCAGTCTGTTGATGTTTACTATGGTTCAGTGCTGTACAGTATAACTTTTTGAACATTGTATTGTGTGTTGCTGTTGTTTTTTTAATAAAATGGATGAGTAAAACAGTGTGTGGATTTTCATCATTTTATAATATGCATAAGATTACATTTAATTTTATGGATTTCATGATTACATTCTGAATGTATTTGTGTGGAGCTGCTTCCCTTCAAGAATACATTGGGCTGGACTGGTAATTTGGCATCCCGGGCATTTTCCCGGTGGTCCAACGCACTTTGGGTCTGATCAGGGGTGGACTGGCCATTGGGAGGACCGAGTGCGCCGGTGTGTCGGCAGCGAAACGTGCCGAATGGGCCGCGATACGCTAAAATGAGCTGATGCGTTATGCAGAACGGACCACAAAAACGGCGCCACGATGTGCAGAAAAGGAAAGACAAAGCAGTGAATCTCACAAATGTATAGAAATATACATTAATTCTTCTGTTAAAACTTGTGTATCATTTTAGTTGAAAAGTTTATGTTTTTGTGTAATTGCAGGGTTTACGGCATCAAGGCAAAGAAGTTGTTCAATTATTTAACTTTCCACAGATGCGGTTAGTTTGTGATTTTATGACAGTAATATCATGTTAACACACACATTGTTTATGTCTCGTGGCTATACTTTTGAAATGGTGAGTATTTTTCCGTTTACGGATTGACCCCCATTGACTTCCATTGTAAGTGTCGCACTGGAACACACATTTGTGCTTTTTTTATGTCTTTTTCCCCTTTTCTCCCCAATTTGGAATGGTCAGTTCCCAATGCGCTCCTCGTGGTAACGTAGTGACCCGCCTCAATTTGGGTGGCGGAGGACGAATCTCAGTTGCCTCCGCGTCTGAGCCTGTCAATTCGCGCATCTTATCATGTGACTTGTTGAGCGCGTTACAGCGGAGACACAACGAGTGTGGAGGCTTCACGCTATTCTCCGCAGCATCCACACACAACTCACCACACGCCCCATTGAGAGCGAGAACCACATTATAGCAACCACGAGGAGGTTACCCCATGTAACTCTACCCTCCCTAGCAACCGAGCCAATTTGGTTGCTAAGGAGACCTGACTGGAGTCACTCACCACACGCCCCATTGAGAGCGAGAACCACATTATAGCAACCACGAGGAGGTTACCCCATGTGACTCTACCCTCCCTAGCAACCGAGCCAATTTGGTTGCTAAGGAGACCTGACTGGAGTCACTCACCACACGCCCCATTGAGAGCGAGAACCACTAATCACCACCACGAGGAGGTTACCCCATGTGACTCTACCCTCCCTAGCAACCGGGCCAATTTGGTTGCTAAGGAGACCTGACTGGAGTCACTCAGCACGCCCTGGATTCAAACTCACGACTTCAGGGATGGTAGTCAGCGTCTTTACTCGCTGAGCTACCCAGTCCTCCATATTTATGGTTTTTTAAAGAGAAGGAGGGATGAATTGAAATACATTTATGTGGTAATCAACATCATGCCACAAATGCTGTCAATTGAGCTTAACTTGTACTGAACCCAGAATGTTTAGCAAAACGCTTTTGGTGCCCCTCTGTGGACATTACACCCTGAAATTGTAACTCACACTTCGGCCACTGGGGGCATTGATTAGACAGACGTTCTCTAAGTAAAGCAAATTATGAGACGGGTAATAGGCTTTATTGATCTAAATTTTTTTTAGACATTTTTTGTGATGTGAAGAATGGGGATAGTGTCACATGACCAGATACATACAGCTGATTACACTTGACTCAAGAAGGAGTGAGTTGCTGCATCATAATTATAAATAATAAGGGGCCACATTATTGCCTTCACTGTAGGCCAGAAACAGCAGTTTTGAATCTGAAGCTTGGCGGAAGCATTTTAAAGGGGTTAAATGGCATAATTTTGGATTGATTTTGAATTTTAAGGAAGTTAAAACACAGATATGAGGAGACCATTGGGACTAAACTTCAGGGAACTGCAGGACATGCCAACTTCCCATAAGTATTTCATGTGAACTACCCATGAAATATGTAGATTTCCCTGCAGTTGGCAGCCATTGGCAGAATAACGCACATGCTAACATTCTATATCCACCATATTATTATTCAGAAGCTCTCATATGTAAATGTGGTAATTATAAGCTGCTAAAAACCTCCTTACAGGATGGAAACCCATCTGTTTTAACACCGAGTCACGCCCCTCGCTTCCTCAATAACCATCGCACTTATATTCAATATATTCACCTCAACGCTTAGCTTCATTAGCGACAGTTTACAGTATGTGTGAGCGTATGCGTGTGTACATGCATGTGTGTGTCTCTTTGCTCCAGCCGCCACGTTATACAGATGTGACCACAGTGAACCGTGTCCCCCCATTTCTTCCCACAACAAAGAGCGAATTAACAGCGCTGCCGAGCAGTCGACCGCCCGCCACACTTCCACAAACACGCAGATTGGTTTAGAACCAGAGCTGAAACGAGAGGCCTCCACTGATTCAAACCAGCCCCCCAAACTTCTGCTAAAACTCCCTTACTCTTTAAATCAGTCCCATATTAGGTCTGATTGTTTAGGAAGCACTTACAAACGTTCTAAATAATAGTTAGCTCAGATAATTACAGGTCACTCGAGGAATAATGTTCAAGCCAACAGTGAAGGAACGACTCGCTTTGAGGAGGAAACACAAGTGTTTATTGGGATGAATTTGAATTGCGGGTGCAACATGAACTAGATTTTTAAGAAAATGTGAGTGAAGAAAATGCACATGTTGCCGTCACAAGGGTAGGGTGTTGCCAGGGCATTGATCTGTGCAATTGCTATGATGTTCTGATTGATTGGTTGGACTGATTGGTTGGGTGTTCTGAGTGGTAGCTAGGGCATGGCTAGGTGGTTGCTAGGGTGTTCTGAGTGGTTTCTAGGTGGTTCCATGAGTGTTCTGGGCGGTTGCTAGAGCATTACTAGGTGGCTGCTTTGGTGTTCTGGGTGGTTGCTAGGTGGTTGATACGGTGCTCTGTGTGGTTGCTATAGCATGGTTAGGTGGTTGCTTGGGTGTTGCTTTGTGGTTGCTCAGGTGTTCTGAGTGGTTGTTAGCAGATTGTTATGCATTTGTTAGGGTGTTCTGAGTGGTTGCTGGGGCATGGCTAGGTGGTCTCTAAAATGTTCTGAGTGGTTGCTAGGGCATGGCTAGTTGGTTACTATGGTGTTGCTCGGTAGTTTCATAGGTGTTCTAAATGGTTGCTATGGTGTTGCCATGTGGGTGCATGGGTGTTCTGAGTCGTTGCTAGAGCGTTACTAGGTGGTTGCTAGCAGATTCTGAATAGTTCTTAGCATATTGTTATGTGGTTGCTATGGTATTCGGTTTGATTGCTAGGGTGGTTGCCAGGGTGTTGCTCTGGGAGTGCTAGCAGATTCCGAGTGGTCTTTAGAAGATTGAGATATGGTTGCTAGTGTGCTCTTAGTGGTTGCTATGTGGTTGCTAGTGAGTTCTAGGTGGTTGCTAGGTGGTTGATACGGTGCTCTGTGTGGTTGCTATAGCATGGCTAGGTGGTTGCTTGGGTGTTGCTCTGTGGTTGCTCAGGTGTTGTGAATGCTTGTTAGAAGATTATTATGCATTTGTTAGGGTGTTCTGAGTGGTTGCTAGGGCATGGCTAGTTGGTCTCAAAAATATTCTGAGTAGTTGCTAGGGCATGGCTAGGTGGTTGCTATGGTGTTGCTCTGTGGTTTCATGGGTGTTCTAAATGGTTGCTGTGGTGTTGCCATGTGGGTGCATGGGTGTTCTGAGTTGTTGCTAGAGCATTACTAGGTGGTTGCTAGCTGATTCTGAATAGTTCTTAGCAGATTGTTATGTGGTTGCTATGGTATTCGTTTTGTTTTCTAGGGTGTTGCTAGGGTTGTTGACAGGGTGTTGCTCTGGAGTTGCTAGCAGATTCTGATTCGTCTTTTGAAGATTGCTATATGGTTGCTAGTGTGTTCTGAGTGGTGGCTATGTGGTTGCTAGTGCATTGCTAGGTGGTTGCTTGGGTGTTGCTCTGTGGTTGCTCAGGTGTTCTGAGTGGTTGTTAGCAGATTGTTATGCATTTGTTAGGGTGTTCTGAATGGTTGCTAGGGCATGGCTAGTTGGTCTCTAAAATGTTCTGAGTAGTTGCTAGGCCATGGCTAAGTGGTTGCTATGGTGTTGCTCTTTGGTTGCAAGGGTGTTCTGAGTGGCTGCTACAGCATGGCTAGGTGGTTGCTATGGTGTTGCTCTGTGGTTGCATGGGTGTTCTGAGTGGTTGCTAGGGCATGGCTAAGTGGTTGCTATGGTGTTGCTCTGTGGTTGCATGGGTGTTCTGAGTGGTTGCTAGGGTATTCCGTGTGGTTACTTAGGTGTTGTGGGTGGTTGCCATGGTGTTGCAGTGGTTTTTAGCATTTTCTGAGTGGTTTTCAGCAGATTAAAATGTTGTTGCTAGGATGTTTGGAGTGGTTACTAGGGCATTGCTAGATGGTTGCCAGTGTGTTGCTCTGTGGTTACAAGCAGATTCTGAGTGGTTTTTAGCAGATTGTTTTGCTGTTACTAATGTGTTTGAAGTGTTTGCTAGGGTCTTCTGAATGGTTCCTCAGGTGATATCAGTGGTTGCTAAGACATTTCTAGGTAGTTGCAAAGGTGAGTTGTTGCTAACTGGCACAAACCTCTGATAATCATTCAGCAACGTGCCTGCTTATTATATAGCATAAAACATTTCAGGTATAAAGTGACTATGAATTAAAGTGCAACTCAGGACATGTGCAAAAGTTGGATGGTGTACAGGAGTGTGTGTGTGTGTGTGTGTGTGTGTGTGTGTGTGTGTGTGTGTGTGTGTGTGCGTCAGTCTCTGAGTACTGAGGAGTCTGATGGCTTGGGGGAAGAAGCTGTTACACAGTTTGGCCGTGAAGGCCTGAATGATTCAGTACCTCTTGCCAGACAGCAGGAGGGTGACGAGTTTGGTTGAGGGGTGTGTGGGGTCATCCACAATGTTGTTGGCTTTGCGGATGCAGCGTTTGGTGTAAACAAGCTGTGAGCTTGTGTTTATGTGTGTTATGCACATTACAGGTGGAATATCTCAGCAGTGACTGCTGCTGGCAGCTCCAGTAGGGGGCGTTCTTTACCAAGCCGGTCCGTGTAACGTGGCGTGGGTAGCTCGCGGTGGCTTTGGTCAGGCAGACTGGAGCCCTTGGGCGCTGGCATGCAGCACAGCATTCGGGAGGGGCCCCCTAAAAAACATCTCCTCAGGGGCCACACCCTCCGCGCTCGCTCTCTGTGTGGGGGGGGCGGCGAGTTACTTCAAGCCAGGCTTCCGGATTTAGAGAGGCGCTCAGACCACTCGCCTCAGCCAGTGGAAGTGAAAGCATTCAGCTTTATTTGTGAGGCCAGACTGCGTGGCATTCTCTCGCTTTGAGCATCAGTGCCAGCTAACATGCACATCTGGGAAAATGTGCTTATAATCACTTCCTAAATTCGAGAGACAAAGGCCTCACAAATAGATGCTAACACTGTGTTAGCTCAGGTTAACAGAAAATGTCCCTTTTAATTCTAACAAGAATAACTTTTGGTGAAAATAACTTTTTTAAAGGATGGTGGTCCAGCCCTTTTATGGAACTCTGGAGAAAATATGGGCATACGGTGGAGGTAGAAACAGCTTTAGGACCAGAGTTCAGTGTTATCCTTTGTAATGGCTAAATTTCACCACAGTCGGCCTGCTTTAGCTGCAGGGTGTGGGCACAGTGTTGGGTGGTCTGAGCTCTCCTTTAGCATATGCTGTGGGTTTCTGACCTGCCATGTTTTGTTTTGGTATTTAAAGGAAGGATCTGTAGGTAAAATGTGCTTATTTTTACTTTTATTTTAAAGACTCGTCCTCTTTCGATATGGGGGGTATCATGACAAGGTCACATTTCACCCCCAAATCATAAGAAAATATATGTATTTTCATGTATATATCATTGCTGTAATGCTCTCCAGTAGGCTTGGGATCGATGCTACTAGTTGCTACACCAAATCCTTAAATCTATTGCAAAGGCTTACCAGTATTCGTCAGTAGCTTGTGAGGTCCATGAGTTGGTAGTAAGAGCGATGCCCTCCGCCTTCTCAAGCTGCATATGCACAATAGTCTTATTACTTAGCCTGTGGCGAATCAATTGATCATCTCTTCCTAGGGTTCAGTGCTTCCGCAATTCTAGGTTGGACCTGTTAACTGCCTTACAATGCATATCCCTGTCATTTGCCATGATACCCGTTCATTTGAGATATTAGATTGGTTGTGTTCCCGAATGTGGCAATTCCGCCTTGCACTTTTTACACTCTGCTTTTGTTTTATCCGTGTATTGGCCAAACTCCAAACTTGGCTACTTTTGCAATTCCCCATAAGTTTCCCATTTTTTTTTTTTATCTGCCATAAAATTACCCACAACGAAACACAAAATGTAAGGTGAAGATAACATACGTATTAAGTACAGCAAATGTTATATCTCCCCCTTGTGGTCTCCCAAAGCTATTACATTTACATTTATGCATTTGGCAGACGCTTACTTACAGGGACAATCCCCCCCAGACCAACCTGGATGTAAGTGTCTTGCTCAAGGGCACAATGGTGGTGGCCGTGGGGTTCGAACCAGCAACCTTCTGATTACCAGCCCTGTGCTTTAGCCACTACGCCAAACTGAAGGCCAACCGACAGTGAACTAGACAGCACAGAAATTAGCTTTCGAATTTAAATGTCGGCTATTTAATGCATCGATGCTTCAAAAATGTAACAAGAAAATAACGTGCTGATAACTAGCAATAGCGATTCCCATTAGATTCTCATTACTGAAATACTGTAATTTCTTACATTTACATTTACATTTTATCCAAAGCGACTTACAGTGCACTTATTACAGGGACAATCCCCCCGGAGCAACCTGGAGTTAAGTGTCTTACTCAAGGGCACAATGGTGGTGACTGTGGGGATCAAACCAGCAACCTCCTGATTACCAATTATGTGCTTTAGCCCACTACACCACCACCAAAGTGACTTACAGAGCACTTATTACAGGGACAATCCCCCCGGAGCAACCTGGAGTTAAGTGGCTTGCTCAAGGGCACAATGGTGGTGGCTGTGGGGATCGAACCAGCAACCTTCTGATTACCAGCCCTGTGCTCTAGCCACTACGCCTATATTACAGTAAAAATGACTAATTCTTTATTTTGATTTATGGCTAAATTAATGATAGGCAGTCAAACATATACTACATAATGATGTGCAAATTTGAATAATGTATCGTTGTTTTTTTTGTGGGGGGGTTTTCAGCACTACAGTTGGGAGGGATTGAGAATTGGGGTTGGGGGCAGCTTAATTGTCACGAAAATAAGCAAAATATTATTTCTGCCATTCTCAGTCCATGCAATGGGTATTTTTCTTTGAAATTTCATTTTAAACAACTTTAGTCATTCTGTGTTTAAGTTACATGAGTGATGTCAAACTAAACATGATGATTTGTGGAGGACATTTGTGGTGAAGTTGAGGGGGGGGCGGACAGCACGGCAGTAGTGTGGTAATTCGGTGCCATGTTTAGTATAGTCTAGAGTGCTAAGTAACCAGTAATTCATAAAATTGGCCTCTTTGTTATGATCATACTGGCTCCTTTGGGCCCCCCACCGTTTGACTTCCAACTCATGAGCATTTGACTGTGTTCTGTTAATGATCTGCGTAAAGCGAAACCAGAGCCATTTTTACTCCAGAAAGATCTATTGTCGATTAAATTAAGCTTCGGTCTACCATTCACCATTTCTTTCTTACTAACTTTTCCATTGAAATTCCAACGTTTCTGTGACCACACAGCCTGGAAAAGCCATCTCGCTGTGAGGCAAGTTTGTTCCTGACCTTGTATCTTTCTCCTACCACATTTCCATCTCCAAAGCCACTCGCACACATCTAATCATTTCACTTTTTCCTTGCATGGTAGCGTTATTATAAGTAAAATTGTTTTGAGGGCACAGGCTCCATGAGGAACTCTGAGAGAATTACTCCATTGATTCCCATTTAACCACACTGAAATCCCTGGTACACTGATACGAAGACTAATGTTGAAAACATATAGACCTTACAAAACCAAAACTGTAAAACAGAGTCAAAGACATGTACATGCTGAAAGAGCCGTCGTTCGTGTATAATATCTATAAATTGTGGCCAAAAATGCTGATATTTCAGCTAATTGCAGTCTTCAGTCACAATGACTCCACATGGATGTAAAAAAGAATTGCATTCAGTTTTTGTTGGAATAACATTCGAGAGCTACTGCTCAGCTAATGTTATATATGCAAAGGTGCAAATGTACAGTGCATTCATAAAGTATTCATAAAGTACACAATGCTATGACACACATTGGAATAAGTATTCAGACCCTTTGCTATGACACTTGAGATTTATCTCAGGTGCATCCCATTTCTCTGGATCATCTTTGAGATGTTTCTACACTTTGATTGGAGTCCACCTGTGGCAAACTCAATTGATTGGACATGATTTGAAAAAAAGGCACACCTGTCTAATATAAGGTATTATAGCTGAAAATGCATATCAGAGCAAAAACCAAGCCATGATGTCGAAAGAACTCCCTGCAGAGCTCAGAGACAGGATTGTGTCGAGACACGGGTCTGGGGAAGGATACAAAAAATGTTTTGGCTGCCTTGAAGGTTCCCAAGAGCACAGTGGCCTCCGTAAGTCATAAATGGAAGAAGTTTGGAACAACCAGGACTCTTCCTAGAGCGGGCCGCCCGGCCAAACTAAGCAATCGTGGGAGAACGGCCTTGGTAAGAGAGGTGACCTAGAACCCGATGGTTGCTCTGGTTGAGCTCCAGAGATCATGTGTGGAGACGGGAGAAACTTGCAGAAGGACGACCATCACTGCAACACTCCACCGATCTGGGCTTCATGGACTATCAGTGCAAGACGCATGAAAACCCACTGGGAATTTGCATAA
The DNA here is from genome assembly GCA_032164185.1 of Moxostoma hubbsi. NCBI lineage: Eukaryota > Metazoa > Chordata > Actinopteri > Cypriniformes > Catostomidae > Moxostoma > Moxostoma hubbsi. Next base: position 1,481,049 of record JAVLUX010000106.1, on the reverse strand, counting down.
AAGCACCTAAAGGACTCTTAGACTGTGAGAAACAAGATTCTCTGGTCTGATGAAATGAAGATTGAACTGTTTGTCCTCAGTTCCAAGCGTCATGTCTGGAGGAAACCAGGCACAAAAAGACTCGAGGCTGTAATCGCTGCCAAAGGTGCTTCAACTAAGTACTGAGTGAAGGGTCTGAATACTTATGTCAATGTGATATTCAGTTTTTTTCTTTTTAATTCATTTGCAAAGTTATCAAAAATCTGGTTTTGCTTTGTCATTATGGGGTATAATGTGTAGATTGATATGAAAAAAAGAATTTAAAGCATTTTCGCATAAGGCTACAACATAAAATGTGGAAAAAATTATGGGGTCTGAATACTTTATGACAGCACCGTACGTACTTTACTGCAGTGGTTATCAACTGGTATGTCACAACCCATAAATGGCACATTTGGACAACTTAGTATAATAGAATAAATGGTACTATAACTGGACAAAGTGACAAAAGGCAAAAAGCCACAGGTTAGGTTTAGGTGTTGGTTTAGGGTGAGGACGTCTGTTTGGTTCACCTCACATTTGGTTTAGATCACTATCGGTCAGGTTTATGTGTTGGTTTAGGGTGAGGACGTCTGTTTGGTTCACCTCGCATTTGGTTTAGATCACTATCGGTTAGGTTTAGGTGTTGGTTTAGATCACTGTCGGTCAGGTTTAGGTGTTGGTTTAGATCACTATCGTTTAGGTTTAGGTGTTGGTTTAGATCACTATCGGTTAGGTTTAGGTGTTGTTTAGATCACTATCGGTCAGGTTTAGGTGTTGGTTTAGATCACTATCGTTTAGGTGTTGGTTTAGATCACTATCGGTTAGGTTTAGGCGTTGTTTAGATCACTATCGGTCAGGTTTAGGTGTTGGTTTGGATCACTATTGGTTAGGTTTAGGTGTTGGTTTAGATCACTATCGGTCAGGTTTAGGTGTTGGTTTGGATCACTATTGGTTAGGTTTAGGTGTTGGTTTAGATCACTATCGGTCAGGTTTAGGTGTTGGTTTGGATCACTATTGGTTAGGTTTAGGTGTTGGTTTAGATCACTATCGGTCAGGTTTAGGTGTTGGTGTAGATCACTATCGGTCAGGTTTAGGTGTTGATTTAGATCACTATCGGTTAGGTTTAGGTGTTGGTTTAGATCACTATCGGTCAGGTTTAGGTGTTGGTTTAGATCACTATCGGTCAGGTTTAGGTGTTGGTTTGGATCACTATTGGTTAGGTTTAGGTGTTGGTTTAGATCACTATCGGTCAGGTTTAGGTGTTGGTGTAGATCACTATCGGTCAGGTTTAGGTGTTGATTTAGATCACTATCGGTTAGGTTTAGGTGTTGGTTTAGATCACTATCGGTTAGGTTTAGGTGTTGGTTTAGGGTGAGGACGTTTGTTTGGTTCACCTCGCATTTGGTTTAGATCACTATCGGTCAGGTTTAGGTGTTGGTTTAGATCACTATCGGTTAGGTTTAGGTGTTGGTTTAGATCACTATCGGTCAGGTTTAGGTGTTGGTTTAGATCACTATCAGTCAGGTTTAGGTGTTGGTTTAGGGTGAGGACGTCCGTTTGGTTCACCTCGCATTTGGTTTAGATCACTATCGGTCAGGTTTAGGTGTTGGTTTAAGGTGAGGACATCTGTTTGGTTCACCTCGCATTTGGTTTAGATCACTATCGGTCAGGTTTAGGTGTTGGTTTAGATCACTATCGGTCAGGTTTAGGTGTTGGTTTAGATCACTATCGGTTAGGTTTAGGTGTTGGTTTAGGGTGAGGACGTCTGTTTGGTTCACCTCGCATTTGGTTTAGATCACTATCGGTCAGGTTTAGGTGTTGGTTTAAGGTGAGGACGTCTGTTTGGTTCACCTCGCATTTGGTTTAGATCACTATTGGTCAGGTTTAGGTGTTGGTTTAGATCACTATTGGTCAGGTTTAGGTGTTGTTTAGATCACTATCGGTTAGGTTTAGGTCTTGGTTTAGATCACTATCGGTCAGGTTTAGGTGTTGGTTTAGATCACTATTGGTCAGGTTTAGGTGTTGGTTTAGATCACTATTGGTCAGGTTTAGGTGTTGTTTAGATCACTATCGGTTAGGTTTAGGTCTTGGTTTAGATCACTATCGGTCAGGTTTAGGTGTTGGTTTAGATCACTATTGGTCAGGTTTAGGTGTTGTTTAGATCACTATAGGTTAGGTTTAGGTCTTGGTTTAGATCACTATCGGTTAGGTTTAGGTGTTGGTTTAGATCACTATCGGTCAGGTTTAGGTGTTGGTTTCAGGTGAGGATATCTGTTTGGTTCACCTAGTATTTGGTTTAGATCACTATCGGTTAGGTTTAGGTGTTGGTTTAGATCACTATCAGTTAGGTTTAGGTGTTGGTTTAGATCACTATCGGTCAGGTTTAGGTATTGTTAAGGATGAGGATGTCTGTTTGGTTCACCTCACATTTGGTTTAGATTACTATCGGTTAGGTTTAGGTGTTGGTTTAGATCATTATCGGTTAGGTTTAGGTGTTGGTTTAGGGTGAGGACGTCTGTTTGTTTCACCTCGCATTTGGTTTAGATCACTATCGGTTAGGTTTAGGTGTTGGTTTAGATCACTATCGGTTAGGTTTAGGTGTTGGTTTAGATCACTATCGGTCAGGTTTAGGTGTTGGTTTAGATCACTATCGGTTAGGTTTAGGTGTTGTTAAGGATGAGGATGTCTGTTTGGTTCACCTCACATTTGGTTTAGATCACTATCGGTTAGGTTTAGGTGTTAGTTTAGATCACTATCGGTTAGGTTTAGGTGTTGGTTTAGATCACTATCGGTCAGGTTTAGGTGTTGGTTTAGATCACTATCGGTCAGGTTTAGATGTTGGTTTAGGGTGAGGATGTCTGTTTGGTTCACCTCGCATTTGCTTTAGATCACTATCGGTTAGGTTTAGGTGTTGGTTTAGATCACTATCGGTTAGGTTTAGGTGTTGGTTTAGTACACTATCGGTCAGGTTTAGGTGTCGGTTTAGATCACTATCGGTCAGGTTTAGGTGTTGGTTTAGATCACTATCAGTCAGGTTTAGGTGTTGGTTTAGGGTGAGGACGTCCGTTTGGTTCACCTCGCATTTGGTTTAGATCACTATCGGTCAGGTTTAGGTGTTGTTAAGGATGAGGATGTCTGTTTGGTTCACCTCACATTTGGTTTAGATCACTATCGGTTAGGTTTAGGTGTTAGTTTAGATCACTATCGGTTAGGTTTAGGTGTTGGTTTAGATCACTATCGGTCAGGTTTAGGTGTTGGTTTAGATCACTATCGGTCAGGTTTAGATGTTGGTTTAGGGTGAGGATGTCTGTTTGGTTCACCTCGCATTTGCTTTAGATCACTATCGGTTAGGTTTAGGTGTTGGTTTAGATCACTATCGGTCAGGTTTAGGTGTTGGTTTAGATCACTATCGGTTAGGTTTAGGTGTTGGTTTAGTACACTATCGGTCAGGTTTAGGTGTCGGTTTAGATCACTATCGGTCAGGTTTAGGTGTTGGTTTAGATCAATCTCGGTCAGGTTTAGGTGTTGGTTTAGATCACTATCGGTCAGGTTTAGGTGTTGGTTTAGATCACTATCGGTCGGGTTTATGTGTTGGTTTAGATCACTATCGGTTAGGTTTAGGTGTTGGTTTAGATCACTATCGGTCAGTTTTAGGTGTTGGTTTAGATCACTATCGGTTAGGTTTAGGTGTTGGTTTAGATCACTATCGGTCAGGTTTAGGTGTTGTTAAGGATGAGGATGTCTGTTTGGTTCACCTCACATTTGCTTTAGATCACTATCGGTTAGGTTTAGGTGTTGGTTTAGATCACTATCGGTCAGGTTTAGGTGTTGGTTTGGGTCACTATCGGTTAGGTTTAGGTGTTGGTTTAGATCACTATCGGTTAGGTTTAGGTGTTGGTTTAGATCACTATCGGTCAGGTTTAGGTGTTGGTTTAGATCACTATCGGTCAGGTTTAGGTGTTGGTTTAGATCACTATCGGTTAGGTTTAGGTATTGGTTTAGATCACTATCGGTTAGGTTTAGGTGTTGGTTTAGGGTGAGGACGTCTGTTTGGTTCACCTCGCATTTGCTTTAGATGACTATCGTTTAGGTTTAAGTTAAAGTTTTAGGTTAGAGACTCATTAAAACCTCCATCTAACATTCACCTTAAAAACCTTGTCTGATTACGACACCATTTAACTCGCTTTTGGCGCCCCCCGCTGGACATTTTACTGGGAATCTGCAGCCAAACGTGTAATGAAAAACGTATTGTCGTTTTGCAAAACATTTGCCACTGTCATGTAATGATGTAATGTAATATTTAGACTACTTTTTGTTATCTACTTTTATCTGATTACCTTGTAATGGTTTTGGTGTTGTTGTATGTTTTGCTAAATCAAATCATTAAACATATTAAGTCATGACATTAAACATAAGTAAACATAAATTGAAACAGCAACTTGCTATTTGTTGGTCACTAAGTAAAACAAAAAGGACTAGAAAAGGTTGTACTGTGTTTGGGTGCAACTTGATGTTCAATGTAATATCTGGGTCCTGAATCAAAACCAGTTGAAAAGCTCTGATCTCCATCTTATAGATGTAAATTATTAGGAACAACCACTTTATAGCTCCAGCGCAACACGCCCCTCGTTAACGCATTAATCAACTTTGCGTTTTATAACCCTTTACTTCACCTAAAGAGGAAGAAAGGTCAATGTAAAATTCAAAAATAGAAAAGATAAAAACACTAAATGTTTTCCTTCAGTTTCCTTCTGAATCTCTAATTATAGATTTCTTTCGCACCGCTTTGAAGGAAGCTGTTAGTGGGATAAACCATTTACTGCTCTTCAGCGTGATAAAGGATAGCCCAATAAACTGCTTCCATTCAATGGCACTATTTACCACTATACTGCACCTCTCCTTGCAGTTTCTGCCGTTCAGGGTGTGGGTTTTCCGATCCTCAAAGGGGAACAGGAAAGCTATTAGCTCAAATGGGGAAACCACATGCTAATCGTGGTGAAGGCAGATCCCTCAAACCGTTCTGAACCCTCCACATGTGGCACTGCGCTCTACACATTACATCTTTACACGTTCAGCAAAGAGACAGACATTTTCTTTAACTTCTTTCTTTATTCTTTCACACTCTCTCTTCTTGTAATGCTCATGTACATATGTCAAGTAAAACAAAACTATACACTATCATCAATGATGCAGCTTTCTTTATGTGGCACTCAGCAAGGGGACATTAAATTGCTCGGTTGCTCTTTCATTGATCACTAGATTTAACGTTATACCGCTTTCGTTTAATTAAATTATGCATACTTAATGTGTGCAGTATATGGCATTGTATTACAGCTCCAGACTATTTTCCCATGTCTGTCAAAAAAACTTGATTGCTTATGTTGCTGGTCCTTCTCGCCCCCGCTCCGAACGGGACTCGAACCGACGTCTCCGGCGTGGGAGGCGGGTGCGCTAACGAGGAGGATAAAGGCTACAGCCTCTAGCATCAGTCGCTAGTGCACCTCTTGAGGTCAGGAGAGTGAGGTTTAAATACTGCACAGCTATTTACCAGCTGGCTCCCGTTACACTCACCCCCCTAAACCTCACTCCCATCCGGGTCACGGCACCACTGTTGCCGGTCCTTCTCGCCCCCGCTCCGAACGGGACTCGAACCGACGGCGTGGAAGGCGGGTGACTAGCATCAGTCGCTAGTCACTAGTGCACCTCTTGAGGTCAGGAGAGTGAGGTTTACATACTGCACATCTATTTTCCAGCTGGTTCCCGTTACACTCAGCCCCCTAAACCTCACTCCCATCCGGGTCACGGCACCACTGTTGCCAGTCCTTCTCGCCCCCGCTCCGAACGGGACTCGAACCGACGGCGTGGAAGGCAGTGACTAGCATCAGTCGCTAGTCACTAGTGCACCTCTTGAGGTCAGGAGAGTGAGGTTTACACACTGCACATCTATTTTCCAGCTGGTTCCCGTTACACTCAGCCCCCTAAACCTCACTCCCATCCGGGTCACGGCACCACTCTTGCCAGTCCTTCTCGCCCCCGCTCCGAACGGGACTCGAACCGACATCTCCGATTGACGCTAGATTGACGCTAGAGGCTGTAGCCTTTAGCCTCCTCATTAGCGCACCGCCTCCCACGCCGGAGACGTCGGTTCGAGTCCCGTTCGTAGCGGGGGCGAGAAGGACCGGCAACATTTACAGTGAGACACTTCCAATGCAAGTCAATGGGGTTTCATCTGTAAACATTAAAATACTCCCTGTTTTAAAAGTATAGACACAAGACTTAAACAATATGTGTGTTAACATGATTTCACTGTCATTAAATCACTCAATAACCACATCTGTGGAAAGTTAGGAAATAATGTGCAGTTCTGGTGCTTTCAATATAGCAAAGATTGAATATAATTTACAAATCACTCCTTTTTGTTTGTATTGTCATTTTGCATACCGTCTTCTCAAACATGGGTGAGCTTACTGTCTTATTTACTCACTTTTAAAGTAAGTGAATCATGCCTGCTTAGGGTCCAAAAATGACACATTCTAACATTTAAATGTGTTATAAATCACTGCGGTGTGGTCCTCAATGTCTCTGACAGTAATGCGATTCATGCCGTGTTAGAAATAACAGTGTCCTCCTATGGCACCAATCTAATGAGCCAGTGTAGTGCAATTCTATGATTGCAGAAATCAACGTGTGCATGAATATGTTTGTGTGTATTGCATTTGTGCACGGAGAGGACGAGGAGACACGGGGTCATGTGAAGAGCACACGGCTAAATATAGTCTGTGTGTTACTGTGAGGGCCAAACTCTTACAAACTACAAGCTTGCTCTGGCCGTGCCTTGTAATTAAGGGCGAAAATAAAGAATGAAATTGCATGTTTTATTTTTGAAAACAATTTTAATCTTCTCTCCCCTCATTTTGGCAAAAAAAAAGCAACACCCACAAGGACACTCAAAACCAAGATGGGCCGTCGGAAGGCCGTTCCAAGTGTTTGTTTACTTGATGGATGTCTATAAGCCAGATGTAGAGCAAAACTCAGACAGCTGACAACCACCACAAAAGCTGAACTGTTTGTTTACATTTGAACTGAACTCAAAATAAGCTCAAACTCCACTTTGACTCCGCCCCTAAAACTACAACATACAACATACAACACATTATATAAAATTTCATTTATCAATTTACTCTCCCTATCGAGTGCTTGCAAAGCCTGCTGGGAAATAGAAATCCCCTGCACAGTTCTCTTTAACCAAACTAAATATATTTGTTTTACCAACTCATAATGTATATTAAATAAAGCTTGGATGCATTGAAACATCTCACTTGGAGGCATGCATTTTTGGAGAAATTGACAAGAGTGAACGTTCATTTTGAATATGCATTATAAGTATTAGCAATACTTAGATATGAGCCCAAAAACAGTACATTTTAAGGTTTTCTGGGGGTTTTATATACCAAAAGACATCATTTCGGCATAAAACGTACAAACAAACAAACAAACAAAAACAGGTTTGCTAGCATTTTAATTATAGTGCACCAGATAACATCAGACTGTAAAGTTGTGTCTGTCTTTGAGATTGGCTGAGAACTTGATTGAAGTGTTACTGGCAGCATCATGTTACTGCACAGCTCATTTGAAACTTGGTTTTTCAAGGCTATTAGACTGGGCTTGACTAGCGTCACTCCAAAAAATATTTTAGCATATTTAAAAATTGTACACATTCCTATTTCATAACAAAATCCATCATGTTTATTTGTGTACATTTTAAACCAATTTAATTTATAAAATGAAACAAAAAATATGTCGTTTAATTTTTTTTCCATCAAGATTAATTTGATGGAATTTTGTTACGAAATTGACATGTAAATATTATTATTATAATTATCATTATTATTATTTTATTTTATTTTTTAGGTTAATTTGATGGAACTTTGTAATGAAATTGATATGTAAATATTATTATTATTATTATTATTATTTAGGTTAATTTGATGGAATTTTGTTATGAAATTGATATGTGTAAATATTTTATTTTTTTTAGGTTAATTTGATGGAACTTTGTAATGAAATGGACATGTAAATATTATTATTATTATTTTATTTATTTTTTTAGATTCATTTGATGGAATTTTGTTGTGAAATTGATATGTAAATATTATTATTATTATTATTATTATTTATTTTTTAAGGTTAATTTGATGGAACTTTGTAATGAAATTGACATGTAAATATTATTTTTATTATTATTATTATTTAGGTTAATTTGATGGAATTTTGTAATGAAATTGACATGTAAATATTATTATTATTATTATTATTATAGATTAATTTGATGGAATTTTGTTGTGAAATTGACGTGTAAGTATTATTATTATTATTATTATTATTTTAGATTAATTTGATGGAACTTTGTTACGAAATTGACATGTGTAAATATTATTATTATTATTTTATTTATTTATTTTAGATTAATTTGATGGAATTTTGTTACGAAATTGACATGTGTAAATATTATTATTATTATTTTATTTATTTATTTTAGATTAATTTGATGGAATTTTGTTACGAAATTGACATGTGTAATTATTATTATTATTATTATTATTTTGATTAATTTGATGGAATTTTGTTACGAAATTGACGTGTAAATATTATTATTATTATTATTTTATTTATTTATTTTAGATTAATTTGATGGAATTTTGTTACGAAATTGACATGTGTAATTATTATTATTATTATTATTATTTTGATTAATTTGATGGAATTTTGTTGTGAAATTGACGTGTAAATATTATTATTATTATTATTATTTTAGATTAATTTGATGGAACTTTGTAATGAAATTGTCGTGTAAATCCTCATTTATTTATTTCTGTATTTACTGAGTGCTGTTCAGCACTGAAGGTGAAGCTCATCTCATCCCTGTGAAATCATTCTCATTTGGCACACGCTGAAGTTTAGGGTAATTTTCTCTACTTCTTGACTCTTTTGGTGTCTAATAACATTAGCTTGGGCCAGTCAAACTTCAGGGACTATGAATCATATTCTATATGTCATAGACAAAAAGGCAGTTTTAAAATACAAAAAGAAAGAGAAACACAACCAAGTATTGATCACATTTGAAAGTCACTTATTATTTTACATGCAAGTCGATGTTCACATGTGACGATTTAAAAACTCTTCCGGCAGCGATCACATTATTTGCATATTCAAGTACGATTCAAGGAGTTTTATTGGCATTGTAAAAACTTTACAAATTGCAAAAGCATTAATGAACAATACTTACATATACCGTGAGAAAACATATATATATTAGCCTATTTTTTAAGATTAACACATTTAAATTTCATAACAAAATTAAATTAAGTAATTTGTAACTAAATTAAATAAAAAAAACTTTTTTATTTGTATTTGGTTATAGATTACTGAAGTCAGTTGGATGGAATTTTGCAAATGTATAAAGTGTAAATATTAAAAAACAGGATAATATATATATATATATAATTAAGTGTGTGTGTGTGTGTTTCACTCAAATTCATTTTTGAGATGCACACCCTCAATCACTGCTTTAATGTACTTCAGTCACAGTATTTTTATTCTCTTATGTTCATAATGTCCTGTTAAATGCTTATTTTATTTTATATTGTTATTATAGTTTTTATTTTAAGAGAGAGAGAGAGAGAGAGAGAGTGTGTCTGTGTGTGTCTGTGTGTGTGTGTGTGTGTGTGTGTGTGGGTGGGTGTGTGAGAGAAAGAGAGAGAGTGTGTGTGTGTGTGTGTGTGTGTGTGTGGGTGTGTGAGAGAAAGAGAGAGAGAGAGAGAGAGAGTGTGTGTGTGTGTGTGTGTGTGTGTGTGTGGGTGTGTGAGAGAAAGAGAAAGAGAGTGTGTGTGTGTGTGTGTGTGTGTGTGTCTGTGTGTCTGTGTGTGTGTGTGAATGAATGAATGAAAATAAGGGTTTTAGAATAAAAAAATATTAAAAAAAACCTGAGAATTTAACCTATAGCCATAATAATGTACACATCTGCGCAGTAGTAGACAAGGCTCTCTCTCTCTCTCTCTCTCTCTCTCTTGTTGTGTCATTAGGGGGCGTGTCTCCGGGTCTCCCGATAGAAGAGTCGCTGCGCTCGTGCGGAGTTTGTTTCACTCATTCACCGGAACCCCGAGCTTCTCTCTCTCCTCCTTTCGGACTGAACTTCACAGATCTGTTTCCTCCGGGATGGCTGCGTCGATTCTGGAGGTAAGAATCATGCAATCTGATCTGAGACCTGCGTAATATAGCCTATTCCTTTATCGGAGGATGTCTATATTAGATCAGAGATAGTATAGCCTATATTTGATGTTATAAAGAAAAGTTTAAATGTTGTAAATAAAAATTAGGGTTTTTTTGTTGTTGTTGTTATAATTTTTTTTAATTATGCAAAATTGTGTCACCCAAAATAGTGGGGCGAATATATTTGCTCTGTACAATATCCAAAGTGGGCTCACATTGGCTGATCCAATCACAATAGAGATTCGTGTGTTTATAGAATATTTGAGATGTTCTGAAGTGCCAAATGTGAGTGAAATTAACAGGAAATGGTGCACAGTCTGATGTCATGTTCATTTCCTCAGAGGACGTTTTATTCTCTAGTTCTTTAGAAAACCATGTCCTGGTGCCTTAAAGAACCCGGAATCCAAAACACTGATCTGAAGAACCTATAAGACACTTATAGGGTACATAGATGGTTCTTGATGAGAAGAGGGATCTTAGCTGAAGCCAAGGTGTTGTGAAGAACAATTGAAGAACCAATTCAATGATTGTTAAGAGTGTAAGATTTGTTGCAAGATCATCAAAACGCTCCCAGGCCAGTCTGCAACCTCGACGGTGAATTATGAAAAGCTAGGAGACTTTAAACTCTTGTGGTGGTGGTTTTGGATTCAGGCCTCAAGTTTAAGCTCCATGTGGTAATGGGGAGCAATTAACCTGGAAACGAGCGCAGAACTCATGCCAACATGAACCACTCACACTCAGCGGGAAATATCGTCACACACACTGCGCCTCATTTATCCTAACTTCCCAAAGGAAAGTAGGGATTGCCATGTCTAATGAAGCGACAAGTCTTTCAATTTAAGGTGACATTTTTGTGTTAATGTCTTGCTTTATAATGTGAGGGTTACCCTTAATCGACCATATCAATCGGCATTTTAATTTAACACTCTAAACCGAAGTGTTTTGCTGACTGGAAAAGGAGTGCTGGTGGCGTAGTGGGCTAAAGCACATAACTGGTAATCAGAAGGTTGCTGGTTCATCCCCACAGATACCACCATTGTGTCCATGAGTAAGACACTTAACTCCAGGTTGCTCCGGGGGGATTGTCCCTGTAATAAGTGCACTGTAAGTCACTTTGGTGGTGGTGTAGTGGGCTAAAGCACATAACTGGTAATCAGAAGGTTGCTGGTTTGATCCCCACAGCCACCACCATTGTGTCCTTGAGTAAGACACTTAACTCCAGGTTGCTCCGGGGGGATTGTCCCTGTAATAAGTGCACTGTAAGACACTTTGGTGGTGGTGTAGTGGGCTAAAGCACATAACTGGTAATCGGGAGGTTGCTGGTTCGATCCCCACAGTCACCACCATTGTGTCCTTGAGTAAGACACTTAACTCCAGGTTGCTCCGGGGGGGATTGTCCCTGTAATAAGTGCACTGTAAGTCACTTTGGATAAAAGCATCTGCCAAATGCATAAATGTAAACGTAAAACATGGTTACCACCTGTTTTTCTGTGGCTGCATCCATGCACTAACATTAAGGATGTGAAATGCATGTGGAATGCAACTTTTAACATTCAATGTTAATTTAATGTCATTAAAAAGTGTTGATTATTTTTACGTTATTATTCAAATTGTAGCCATTTTTGAGTCTGTTACTTGTGTTTCAATGCACAGTTGGCACATTAATCGACAACTGAATGGGAAGAAATGAGTGTTTATTTGAGTGCTAAACAATTGTGTGTTCTTCTTACCAAAATGTCATTGTTGAGATTCTCCAGGCGGTTTTTCCTGCACAGATGGTCACTATAGAGATGTAAACATGTAGAACAGGAACTGCATGTGTGGTTGTGACATTAATAATTTGGTGTATATTTCTGTCTTGGCTAACGGCACAGGAATAAAGGTTGCTCAACCTCTTAAATGGTTGAAAGACTTTGTAATGGTTTAATTAAAGGGACAGTTCGCCCTAAAATTACAATTCTGATTCACTCGCTCTTATGTTGTTTCAAAGCTGTATGTCTTTATGAGGGACCAAGCTGGCAGGCATGAGGAGTCAAAAAATAGATTTTCAAAAATCTAAGTTTTTATTTACTAAACAAAAAAAACAACTTATTAACACCAAAAAATAGGAAGTTCCTAACCAAACAGACCTTCACCAAACAGACCTACCCTAGACTGAAACATGAGGAAAACTTATATAGTGGCTGATCAGGCCATTCTGACACAAAAGGGAGGTAGACAAACACATAATATATACACAAACCACAATACCTACAAACCCTGTTAAGACAATGCTACCAAATATAAATTAAGGATAATTAAATCAAATAATTATAACAACAAAAGCATAACTAGCTAAGAAAAGAACACAACCCAAAATAGACAACTCCGCCACCCCCATGATATGGGAGAACATGGTGCAGTCCAATTATCCATCCCCTACTTAAAACAGCTTGGATTTAATTAGAGGTCCTTTTGTCAGCCAGCCAGAGAGCCCCAGCAACAACTCCCCAGGAACTGGTAACTCAAAAAAGAAAAAGTATATTTCACAGAATGTAACTTAAGTTAAAGATGATGAACCTGAAATTAGCAAAATTGACAAAGTTAACTAAATGTGTGCACCCAAATAGATAACTAAATGTCAAATAACTAATAAGACTGTTTTAAAACTAAAATCTGTATGTCCAGTTATTTATTTATTACTATATGAAATGTGAAATGAAAGTTACCACCATGAGTTGTTGCTTCCATGTGTGGCTGCTAGTACGGCCATCACAGTCTTACTTCCCTGAAACACAAAAGGAGACGTTTGACAACTATTGCAGTACAAAAATAAATGTATGTTTGTCTTATTTTCCAGTCAAAATGTCAAAACATCCTTAAAACAAGGAAAAATGACTTGAGAAGCAGATTGGCGTATCAAGAGTTGTTTTCAAGGAAATCTCACAAAATTTGGTGGAATTTATGCTCATGACAAGAAAATAATATTTGCCAAAGGGGAAAGAAAAATAATCTTGTTTACCCTTTGAATCGAGTTTTTAATCTGACCCCCATTGGCAAAACGTTTTTACAAGTTATCAGTGTAAATGTTATAAAATGTTGTTACATTTCTCAGAAAACAGTCATTTGTTTTAGTCATCTTGCTTTAAGAATATTTAGATATTTTTACTGGAAAACAAGACAAATGTTGGTGCAGTTGTCTACAGAGAGGATTTTCTCTGATCGAATCTCTTTTTTTTTTCTCTTCTCAGGAGGAAACACGTTATGGATCCAGTCCCTTGGCTATGCTAACCGCCACCTGCAACAAGTTTGGGAGCACCAGTCCGGTCCGAGACTCTGCCACGCCCGGTAAAGCAGGAAACACTGTACCAGTTAAGAAACAATACGGCATGACCTCTGAACTCCAGACCCCCAAGAACGGACGAGGCAGTGAGGGTGTAGCAGACACTTACAGCGGCTCTTTCAGCTCTGGTGGCGGCTTGCTAACCCCAACTGGTAGCCCTCCGCCAACTTCAATGGGAGCATACGGCTCCGAATACAACCCTTTCTCAACTTTCCAGACCTCGACTGCCTCTCAGGACCCGTCGCTCTTAGGGACCAAAACCCATGCCACTGCGGACTGCCTGACCAGCGTCAACACCTACTTGGATATGACGCACCCCTATGGCTCATGGTACAAGGGAATCCACCCCGGTATTACGGCAGCTCCTGCGAATGCCACGTCTTCTTGGTGGGACGTCCACACCAACTCAAATTGGCTTAGCACTGGACAACCTCAATCTGACAGCCTCCAAGCACCCCTCCAACCGGTGGCTTCCCAAGCATCCCTCAATGCTCAGATGTCCAGCTACACCCCTGACTTCACGCCCCTCAATACAGCACCATACCCTTCCGTGGGTCTAAGCTCGTCTTCGCACTTGCTTCAGACCTCACAGCACATGCTCCCGCAGGACATGTACAAGCCCAAGCCAGTGGCTAGTTCCGGGATGCTGGACAACTCCATGGGACTTAAACCAGCCAGAGGTTCTGGTGGATACACGGGGGGCTCCACCACTGGTAGATCGTCTTGCGACTGCCCAAACTGCCAAGAGCTGGAGAGACTCGGGGCGTCCGCCGCATCCCTGCGCAAGAAGCCTGTCCACAGCTGCCATATTCCCGGTTGTGGAAAGGTCTACGGCAAGGCCTCTCACCTCAAAGCCCACCTGCGTTGGCACACGGGCGAAAGACCCTTCGTCTGCAACTGGCTGTTCTGTGGAAAACGCTTCACCCGCTCTGATGAACTGGAGCGCCACGTGCGCACCCACACACGGGAGAAGAAGTTCACATGTCTGCTGTGCAATAAACGCTTCACTCGTAGCGACCACTTGAGCAAACATCAGAAGACCCACACGGAAGCTAGTCTGCAAGGAAAAGGGGCAGAAGAGGAGGCGGAACCCAGAGGACCAGAGGAACCGACGGACTCCAGTAAAGTGGCTCCTTCGGGGTCCGCAAGTGGCATGCAGGATCCCGTGGCTGGTGGAGAAGAAAAGACATCAGGAAATGGTGTGGACAGCAGCAGTAGATTGCTGGAGATATAACAGTATGTGTTGGAACGGTGGAGGACTTGTAAAGACTGAAACATTTTCGCAAAAAGAACAAACGATTTTTTTAATCATATGTTTTTTAGGAGCTTGTCATGAACACAATTTTTCTCTCCTGGAACAAAAGGTGAAAACTGCCGTTTTTTTGGAGAGAACGTCTACACATAATTGTTTCAGACAGATACTTGACTGGAGTGGCCGACAACTTTGAGACTCTTTGATTCTTCATCTTCATCTTTAAGCTTATCTATCCATTCATTATTATGTTCTTTAAGTGTTGTTTTTGAGTTTTCAGCGGCAGATGATTTAGAAGCCCAACGATCAGTAGTTTGCATATGTTTCTTTGCTTTCAGTTGAGCATTTGGGCTCAGTTGATGCACATTTCGACCTTTTGTTCCTGTTTATTTAATTAAAATGAATTTCTATTATTTTTTTAATCCTTTGTACGAGACTTTCTTGCATAGAACTGATCAGGAGATAATCTTCAGTTTAGGCTGCAAAGAGGCAATCTGATGTACAGTGAACCAAATTTAATTTCATTATTTGTGTGTGTGTGTGTCTCTGTGTGTGAGAGTGTGTCTCTGTATATGTGTGTGAGAGTGTGTGTGTGTGTGTGTGTGTGTGTGTGTGTGTGTGTGTGTGTGTGTCTGTGTCTCTGTGTGTGTGTCTGTGTCTCTGTGTGTGTGTCTGTGTCTCTGTGTGTGTCTCTGTGTGTGTCTCTGTGTGTGTGTGTGTGTTTGTGCGTGTGAGTCTTTTACAATGTTTTATTTAATTTCTTATTTACATAAAATCTAATTTATGTTTTAAATTATGAACAGTTTGGATAATATAATGTTTCAACGGTTTTGCTGAATGGAAACCAAGTTCTCGGTTCGGAGGCGAGTCATTTATTAATAAATTAATTCTTCTCATTCATGTGGTGATTTATTTATTTCTTTTTATTTTGACCCAAAACGTCACCGAGTATTTCAAAAGAGACATTGAATCTTATAAAACACACATGTGTGTCATTTTGTGAAGTAACATTGAAAAGGTGAAAAACAATTTCTATGGACTCATCCCATTGATCATGGATTAAATTCAAACTGCAAACATATAATTTAGTTAAATCCGGAGGGTTGTGCAACGCCTTGAAAACAATGCAAACATCTGTGTAAACTCTAGAGCCAAAGAATACTCCAGATGATGCAACACGATTGTGTCAAGAACATATCAGGTTCATATATCACCCCAAAATGATGGTAAGGACCCTTTCTCTAGACCAGATTCTCACGATAATGAAGCACATGTTCATGTTCAACTTTCTGGAAAATAATGTCACAGAACATTCATTTCAATATGCATTTACATTAAAAAAACTCGTATTAAAGTACTTTTAAAATCACAAAACTGGTGTTACAGTGAGCAGAATCTAACGAGAATCACAATGATTGTGATAGGAAACATGTATGCAATATATTATATATATATATATATATATATAAGATCTATTTTAAAACATTTCTGGAATGATCTAAATGACACAAAAGGACATTGTTTACACACAAAGGCCTGGAGAACAGTGTTTATTCACAGTTCATGTCAAGATAATAATTCTAAGACATCAAAATGTCCTGATGTGAGATTTGGTTTGAATGTCCGTTACTGTGTCAGAATCACACCAGGATAATAAATCTAGAAATCCTGAATGTATGATGCCATAAATCAGCCCGTACGACTGCTCCGAGTATGTTGACCACAAAGTGTGAGTAAAGCCTTTTTTCTCCAACAAGGACGTGTCTTTGAAATGTTTGGCTCATATGTAAAGGAATGCATCAGTTTTCCACATTATATACCAACTACACAAATATATATGATATATATAGATATATATTCTAACTTTTCTTTGCTCCTGCTCTATGTCCTGCTATCTTATGGCTCAACAATCGCTTTAATTGTTTTTTGCAGAACAAACAAAATCAAGCTCTCCGTCCACACAAAGACTCTCAGAACGCCACTCAAGGAAATTAAACCTCCCCCGCTGTCTGTGAGGACCAATTACCCCCACCTGCCCCACGACCGGACAATTACCCCCGCAGTAATGCAGCAGGATAAGACATGAGATGAGAGGAGAGGAGAGATGCGGTCATCGGACTGAGTTCTGGGTTGATCATGTGGCACTAAACTTGTCCCCAAGAGTTTCAGGAAGTGATAGAATTTTCCAGTTCTTAAGGACATCAGTGCTTGTAATGCAACATTGCATTTGACCAATTTCTAGTTAATTCAGCCTGAACACACACAGATGCCAATCAGACTTTGTTTTGTAGCTCTTTTGAGTCTCTAGTTTTGGCTTTTATAAACGTTATGGCTTTTAAGATAGAAAGATTTAGTTAGAAAATGTCCCATTGAATTTCAGCGGCATTCTAAATCTAACCAGCCGTGATGATGTCATCGTAATATTTGCATACGGTCTTTTCTTACATCTAGATAACCATCATGGATGTTATAGCTATACTGTCTGTCTCTTCATCTGTCAATATTTACGTTTACTTACTACCATTTTCCCCAAAACTTTAAGCTTGTTTGATGCTTCGCAAGCATTGGTGTTTTATTCAGGAAATCCAACTGTTTTTTTCTTTTGTTTTGTTTTGTTTCCACTGTTATTCCATTAAGGAAATTCAACTTTTTTTTTTTTTTTTTTTGCAAGCACTTGCATTTTATTCAGGAAATGCAATTTTTTTTTTGTTTGGTTTAGTTTTGTTTGCAATTGTATTTCATTCAGCAAATTAATTTAGCTTTTGTTTTGTTTTGTTTGCACTGGTATTTCATTCAGGAAATTCAACTATTCTTTTTTTGTTTTGTTTTGTTTTTTGTTTTGTTTTGTTTTGTTTTGTTTTGTTTTGTTTGCCATTGTATTTCATTCAGGAAATTAATTTAGCTTTTGTTTTGTTTGCACTGGTATTTCATTCAGGAAATTCAACTATTCTTTTTTTGTTTTGTTTTGTTTTGTTTTGTTTGCACTGGTATTTCATTCAGGAAATTCAACTATTCTTTTTTTGTTTTGTTTTGTTTGCAATGGTATTTTATTCAGGAAATTCAACTATTCTTTTTTGTTTTGTTTTATTTTTTGTTTTGTTTTGTTTGCACTGGTATTTCATTCAGGAAATTCAACTATTCTTTTTTTGTTTTGTTTTGTTTGGTTTGCAATGGTATTTTATTCAGGAAATTCAACTATTCTTTTTTGTTTTGTTTTGTTTTTTGTTTTGTTTTATTTTTTGTTTTGTTTTGTTTGCACTGGTATTTTATTCAGGAAATTCAACTATTCTTTTTTTGTTTTGTTTCGTTTTTTTGTTTTGTTTTATTTTTTGTTTTGTTTTGTTTGCATTGGTATTTCATTCAGGAAATTCAACTTCTTTTTTAGTTTTGTTTTGTTTTTTGTTTTGTTTTATTTTTTGTTTTGTTTGCACTGGTATTTCATTCAGGAAATTCAACTATTCTTTTTTAGTTTTGTTTTGTTTGCAATAGTATTTTATTCAGAAAATTCAACTATTCTTTTTTGTTTTGTTTTGTTTGCGATGGTATTTCATTCAGGAAATTCAACTATTCTTTTTTTGTTTTGTTTTGTTTGCAATGGTATTTTATTCAGGAAATTCAACTATTCTTTTTTTGTTTAGTTTTGTTTTGTTTGCAATAGTATTTTATCAGAAAATTCAACTATTCTTTTTTGTTTTGTTTTGTTTGCACTGGTATTTCATTCAGGAAATTCAACTATTCTTTTTTTGTTTTGTTTGCAATGGTATCTTATTCAGGAAATTCAACTATTCTTTTTTTGTTTTGTTTTGTTTTGTTTGCAATAGTATTTTATCAGAAAATTCAACTGTTCTTTTTTGTTTTGTTTTGTTTGCACTGGTATTTCATTCAGGAAATTCAACTATTCTTTTTTTGTTTAGTTTTGTTTTGTTTTTTGTTTTGTTTTGTTTGCACTGGTATTTCATTCAGGAAATTCAACTATTCTTTTTTTGTTTTGTTTTGTTTGCAATAGCATTTTATTCAGAAAATTCAACTATTCTTTTTTGTTTTGTTTTGTTTGCACTGGTATTTCATTCAGGAAATTCAACTATTCTTTTTTGTTTTTTGTTTTGTTTTGTTTGCACTGGTATTTAATTCAGGAAATTCAACTATTCTTTTTTAGTTTTGTTTTGTTTTGTTTGCACTGGTATTTCATTCAGGAAATTCAACTATTCTTTTTTTGTTTTGTTTGCAATGGTATTTTATTCAGGAAATTCAACTATTCTTTTTTTGTTTTGTTTTGTTTTGTTTGCAATAGTATTTTATCAGAAAATTCAACTGTTCTTTTTTGTTTTGTTTTGTTTGCACTGGTATTTCATTCAGGAAATTCAACTATTCTTTTTTGTTTTTTGTTTTGTTTTGTTTTGTTTGCACTGGTATTTAATTCAGGAAATTCAACTATTCTTTTTTAGTTTTGTTTTGTTTTGTTTGCACTGGTATTTCATTCAGGAAATTCAACTATTCTTTTTTTGTTTTGTTTTGTTTGCAATGGTATTTTATTCAGGAAATTCAACTATTCTTTTTTTGTTTTGTTTTGTTTTGTTTGCAATAGTATTTTATCAGAAAATTCAACTATTCTTTTTTGTTTTGTTTTGTTTTGTTTGCACTGGTATTTAATTCAGGAAATTCAACTATTCTTTTTTAGTTTTGTTTTGTTTTGTTTGCACTGGTATTTCATTCAGGAAATTCAACTATTCTTTTTTTGTTTTGTTTTGTTTGCAATGGTATTTTATTCAGGAAATTCAACTATTCTTTTTTTGTTTTGTTTTGTTTTGTTTGCAATAGTATTTTATCAGAAAATTCAACTGTTGTTTTTTGTTTTGTTTTGTTTGCACTGGTATTTCATTCAGGAAATTCAACTATTCTTTTTTTGTTTTGTTTTGTTTGCAATAGCATTTTATTCAGAAAATTCAACTATTCTTTATTGTTTTTTTTTGTTTGCAATGGTATTTCATTCAGGAAATTCAACTATTCTTTTTTTGTTTTGTTTTGTTTGAAATAGTATTTTATCAGAAAATTCAACTATTCTTTTTTGTTTTGTTTTGTTTGCACTGGTATTTCATTCAGGAAATTCAACTATTCTTTTTTTGTTTTGTTTTGTTTGCAATGGTATTTCATTCAGGAAATTCAACTATTCTTTTTTTGTTTTGTTTTGTTTTGTTTTGTTTGCAATGGTATTTTATTCAGGAAATTCAACTATTCTTTTTGTTTTTTGTTTTGTTTAATTTTTTGTTTTGTTTTGTTTGCACTGGTATTTCATTCAGGAAATTCAACTATTCTTTTTTTGTTTTGTTTTGTTTTGTTTGCAATGGTATTTTATTCAGGAAATTCAACTATTCTTTTTTTGTTTTGTTTTGTTTTGTTTTATTTTTTGTTTTGTTTTGTTTGCAATAGTATTTCATTCAGGAAATTCAACTAATCTTTTTTTGTTTTGTTTTGTTTGCAATAGTATTTTATTCAGGAAATTCAACTATTCTTTTTTTGTTTTGTTTTGTTTGCAATTGTATTTTATTCAGGAAATTCAACTATTCTTTTTTGTTTTGTTTTGTTTGCAATTGTATTTTATTCAGGAAATTCAACTATTCTTTTTTTGTTTTGTTTTGTTTGCAATAGTATTTTATTCAGGAAATTCAACTATTCTTTTTTTGTTTTGTTTTGTTTGCAATTGTATTTTATTCAGGAAATTCAACTATTCTTTTTTTGTTTTGTTTTGTTTGCAATAGTATTTTATTCAGGAAATTCAACTATTCGTTTTTGTTTTGTTTTGTTTGCAATAGTATTTTATTCAGAAAATTCAACTATTCTTTTTTGTTTTGTTTTGTTTGCAATAGTATTTTATTCAGGAAATTCAACTATTCTTTTTTTGTTTTGTTTTGTTTTGTTTGCAATAGTATTTTATTCAGAAAATTCAACTATTCTTTTTTGTTTTGTTTTGTTTGCAATAGTATTTTATTCAGGAAATTCAACTATTCTTTTTTGTTTTGTTTTGTTTTGTTTGCACTGGTATTTTATTCAGGAAATTCAACTATTCTTTTTTTGTTTTGTTTTGTTTGCAATAGTATTTTATTCAGGAAATTCAACTATTCTTTTTTTGTTTTGTTTTGTTTGCAATAGTATTTTATTCAGGAAATTCGACTATTCTTTTTTTGTTTTGTTTTGTTTGCAATAGTATTTTATTCAGGAAATTCAACTATTCTTTTTTTGTTTTGTTTTGTTTTGTTTGCAATAGTATTTTATTCAGGAAATTCAACTATTCTTTTTTTGTTTTGTTTTGTTTTGTTTTGTTTGCAATAGTATTTCATTCAGGAAATTCAACTATTCTTTTTTGTTTAGCACTTGCATTTTATTGAGGAAATGAAACTATTTTTTTCTGGCATTTTATTTTATTCAGACAAAACAAAACCAAATTTATAGATTTTTTTTTGCACTGGTAAATGCAACATTTTTTGTTTTGTTTTGTTTTGTTTGCAAGAACTGGCATTTAATTCAGCAAATGCAATGTTTTTTGTGTTGTGTTTTGTTTGCACTGTTATCTCATTCAGGAAAGTCAGCTATTTTTGTTTTATTTGTTTGCACTGGTATTTCATTCAGTAAATGCAACTAATTGTTGTTGTTTTTTGTTTTCGTTTGTTTGCAAGCACTGTTATTTCATTCAGGAAAGTCAACTATTGTTTTCTGCTGTTTTCTGAGTTACAAGTTGCACATGGAGGCACATAACTAAAATCTGGTACTGCAAAAAGCTGTGAATTCAGAAAGTGATCTACACACTGTAGACAGGCACATGCACACACACACACACACACACACACACACATATGTTTAATATGATCAAATACACCCATCATCCTTCATATTGTGCACTCTCTTCTCATTTGTCTCCTCTTTGACTCGGGCGGTATGGTTCTAATTTACTGGCTCTAATGAGCTGAGTTGAGGTCAGTTGATATAAAGCATCCTGGGGCGAGCTCTGTCATCAGGGCCTGACATGTTTATGGTGGTCTGAAGTGGGCTAGCGGTCGCGTCCGCAGCTTTAAAGACATGGGCGGAGGGCTGGGTGGGGTGTGCGTCCGTGGGTGGGGGTGTGGGGGGCAGGAGGTTTATATGGGGGGTACAGGAGGGTCCGTGGCTTCTGACTCGGGCTCTACTATTATTTTTAAACTTTTATATTCCACTGTGGTGGCAGTAACCTTGTTTTATTTTACATCTTGATGTTGGAGGGGGGAAAAACAGAAAGAGGATCTGCTTCGCATGAAGCCCTTAAAATATAAATATACTCAGGGCCATGAGAGAAAGAGGGAAAGATGAGGCTTTTCTTGAAAAAGCAAAATAAGATGACACACACTCCTCCTGTTCGTGCCCCTTAAATGCACGAAGATGGTCACCTGCTAAATGCTAACTTGATTTTTGCATTTTTTGGGGGTGTTTGCTAGGGTGTTCTGAGCAGGAACAAAAACAAACACTGAAAACAAACTTAATCGAGAAAAGTCCCTTTAAATTGTTCTGTGGTGAAAACTGCTGGCAACCCGTATAACCTACGGTTATAAGGTCAAAGGGTTGATCACAGTACATTTTTGGATTTGCATCACTTCGGGTTTCAAAATCAGGTTTGTCTCTTTTTAGTAGAACATTTTAAATGACCAGTTGTAAATTTGAAGTATTTTATTTATTTTTAGAATATTTTTTAATGACATTTCTATATATATATATATTTTTGGTTTCCATTCAGCAAAACCGTTGAAACACATTATATTATGCAAACTGTTCATAATTTAAAATGTAAATGAGATTTTATGTAAATAAGAAATTAAATAAAACATTGTAAAAGACCGACACACACGCACAAACACACGCGCACGCATGCACGCACGCACACACTCACATACATACATACACACACACACACATACATACACATACATACATACATACACACACACACACACACACATACACACACATACATACATACACACAAACACATACATACACACACACATACACACACATACACGTACACTCTCTTATGCACACACACACACACACACACATACATACACACACATACATACATACATACACACACATACATACATACACACACATACATACACACACACACACACACATACACACACATACACGTACACTCTCTTATGCACACACACACACACACACACACATACATACACACACATACATACACACACATACATACATACACACACATACATACACACACACACATACATACATATACACAAACACACATACACACATACACGTACACTCTCTTATGCACACACACATACACACACACATACATACACACACATACATACATACACACACACACACATACATACACACACATACATACATACATGCACACGCGCACGCACATACATACACACACATACATACATACACACACACATACACACACACATACATACACACACATACATACATACACACACACATACACACACACACACATACATGCACACATGCACACACGCACGCACACACAGACATTTTTTTTTTCTTTTATAAAAAAAAATTTAGCATTGTTTTTTTTTTATATATACATATACAGTGTATAGTCTACCGTGCTTGTTATGATTGCCGCAATCTAGTGTTACGGAATGAACGTTAAAATAACAAAATTTTTGCATTCTGATTTTTACATGCTGCGTTAGTTGCAACACCCTGTTTTTAATCCCAGTGTGCTTTTTAACATGTTGCTATGGTGTTCTGGGCGGTTGCTAGGCGGTTGCTTACTGACCCAATTCAAAAGAGTCCATCCTCTCTGATATGGTCTCTAGATTTGACTCGAGTCCCTCCTTTTATTGTAAATCATGGGATTTTTTCCTCTTATTTTGATTGCTTGGAAACGTATCGGCACACCTGTCCTCAACAATCTGCATGAGCGATACTAACAGCGACGCTTCCCAATCACAACTAATTCAATGCACTTGTGTTTGCATACATCCGTAGCAGGAAGATGACAGAGATTTGCCATAAGTTTGCCTCCTGTTCTGTTGTTTTGCACCTGATTAAAGGGTAACAAGGGCTCTCATACAAATCTACAGCCACTGATGACGCCCTCAGGCACGGGACAGGCAGATAAACACGGGTGCAGGTGCAGGTGTCCGCAGGTGAGCAGCTCTTTGTTTCGGGTCTTTGAGAGGTGTGGAAGTTGCATGATGATGCCTGGGGTACTACTGCATCCAACAATGCCTGCAAAACAAATGATGAAGGGGAAGAGGAGAGAACACTTGCCGACCGAATACAAGACTCCGAGGTCAGGAGAGGTTAGATGGGAACTGATTGAGAAAAAGGAAAGAGAGTTTCAGTTTGGCAACGCAAATGAAGATTGATCATCATTAGCAACGGCTGGTGAACAGAAGCACTTATCTGCACCTTTCATGGCTGTCTTTATGAGCTCGAGTCTGAAACGGAGCTCGCCGCTACCCTGAAGTGTATCAAACGCACCACTAAATGGACAATTTCTGTTTATAGGGACTGTGGGCAGGCTGTGGCCGACTCCATGCCCCTGTAAAATGATAATATGTTCCCTATTAAATGTCCCCTGGATAACAAATTGCTTCCAGAAAAAAAAAAGTTACGGAAATGAGCTGTGATGCTTCAAAATAGACATTAACTCTCGTCTAGATTTGATTTTTAAATGTTGTCTTTCTACTTAATCATTTTAATTAAATGGACAATGTTCTTAAATGTTCTTAAAAACAGCTATTTACTGTCATTTAAATGCCCCCATTTATTCTCTTTAAACAAGGAAACGTCATTAACAAATCCAAGCGCAAGGCATTATGGGTATTCCCAGAACTGGACTGGGAAGAGAAATTGGCACAGGGTTTTACATGGCAACTGGCACCAAACTTGTCGGGGGGGTGGGGCCGTTTTGCGGTCTGTTCTGCGTAACGCGGCGGCTCGTTTGAGTTTACCGCGGCCCATTTGGGCATGTTCCGCTCGGTTCTCCCGATGGCCAGTCCACTCCCTGATCGGCCCCAAAGTGCGTCGGCCCACCGGGAAAATGCCCGGTATGCCAGATTACAAATCCAGCTCTGGGTATTCCCCATAATCTCAATTTTGTACTCAAAAATTTGCGGAATTAACACTTTAAATCCGAAGTCTGTGGATTTCTTTGAAAAATAAGTTCAAGGAACTTGATATTTGAGTTATGAGCCCAAAACAGGATTTCCAGTGTTGGGTTTAATATGATTACACATTAATTAGTTTCCTGTAATCTAATTACCTTCTCCCCAATCTGGAACGCCCAATTCCCAATGCGCTCCTCGTGATGGCGCAGTGTCTCGCCTCAATCCGGGTGGCGGAGGACGAGTCTCAGTTGCCTCCGTGTCTGAGACCGTCAATCCGCACATCTTATCATGTGACTTGTTGAGCGCGTTACTGTGGAGACGTTTGCGAGTGTGGAGGCTTCACGCTATTCTCCGCGGCATCCACTCACAACTCGCCACACGCCCCACCGAGAGCGAGAACCACAATATAGTGACCACGAGGAGGTTACCCCATGTGACTTTACTCTCCCTAGCAACCGGCCAATTTGGTTGCTAAGGAGACCTGATTGGAGTCACTCGCCACGCGCCCCACCGAGAGCGAGAACCACATTATAGCGACCACGAGGTGGTTACCCCATGTGACTCTACCCTCCCTAGCAACCGGGACAATTTGGTTGCTAATGAGACTTGACTGGAGTCACTCACCACACGCCCCATTGAGAGCGAGAACCACTAATCACCACCACGAGGAGGTTACCCCATGTGACTCTACCCTCCCTAGCAACCGGGACAATTTGGTTGCTAATGAGACTTGACTGGAGTCACTCACCACATGCCCCATTGAGAGCGAGAACCACATTATAGTGGCCACGAGGAGGTTACCCCATGTGACTCTACCCTCCCTAGCAACCGGGCCAATTTCGTTGCTAAGGAGACCTGAGCAGGTTACCCCATGTGACTCTACCCTCCCTAGCAACCGGGCCAATTTGGTTGCTAAGGAGACCTGACTGGAGTCAATCAGCACATGCCCCACCGAGAGCAAGAACCACATTTGTCTCTGCATATTACGGTTGGATAGGATGAATTTTTTTAACACAGAAAAAGTGGCA
>JAVLUX010000106.1:1425000-1435000 GCA_032164185.1 Moxostoma hubbsi | reverse complement strand
AACAGCGGAGACACGTCCTTAGAGACATTTCGTTCATCGCTAACGAGTGGACCGTCTGGACCTTGTTTATTGACCACGGCGTAGTTTTGCGCACAGACATTTCTTTTCACAATTCGAAAGTTGCGTGAACAAATGATACCGCTATCACTGATGCTAACTTTAAAACTAGCGGGTTGATGTCGAATGTCACAAATCCAGTGACGCTGCTAGCGACGATTCTCTCTGACCAATCAGTGATCTGCAGGGTTTCGTCGGCACATTTAGTATCGGCTCTGCTTGGAACCTCATCTGAGGTGGTACTAAAAAAAGGTACCAGGTATCAGGTACTATCCACAGCGGAAACCCCCAAAAAGCAAGCAGAGTCGAGTGGAGTTGTACCATGCGGTTGAAACGCCCCATAATGGGGTGGAAAAGGCAGATAACCGATGAATTGGCAAGAGTCCAAAATGAATAAAATCCCAGATAATATTAACCAGAAATGTTTTTAATTTGGTGCATAATCTGGGACTTTTAAACACAAGCCTGAAACACACATGGACTCTTATTTTGAAATGACGGCGACTTGGCTCAGTTACAACGCTCTATATGGGAGTATTTACCATACGGAGCTTTTTATAGCCTATCGGGGGTTGGCAACCTATGGCACGTGTGCCAGCATTGGCACGTAGAGGGGTAATCACTGGCACGCCAGCTACGGCGAGAGAGGAGTAGGCAATTTTATTTATATATTCCGCATCTGCATTCCAATCGACATCTTGATGTAATCCTCATGATCACGCAGCGTGTTTTCATCAGCTGGATGAGAGACTAAACACTTGTAAAGTGTGACTAGGTTCGCGCGGTGCGTGCAAGCCATTCGCGCATCACAAGCGGGCACAATTTCGCGCGAGTAAACGCGCCCGCTTTGCTTCAGTTAGGCAGCACGGATAACAGCCTACATTTCGTGATACGTTAGTTTCTTTTTGTTTTCAGAACAAAGCGTGATACGATTCACCGAAAATGGCTAAATAGCGCGAATCTCGTCGCGCTTTACTCGTGTTTAGTCTCCCATTCAGCTGACGAAAACCCGCCGCCATTTATATTCACCAGATGAAGAGTTTTGTGTGTATTTTCACTCACCGATCACTTTCTTAGGACCACCTGAACACCTACTTATTCATGCGATTATCTGATCAGCCAATCGTGTGGCAGCAGTGCAG
Source organism: Moxostoma hubbsi (assembly GCA_032164185.1). Lineage (NCBI taxonomy): Eukaryota > Metazoa > Chordata > Actinopteri > Cypriniformes > Catostomidae > Moxostoma > Moxostoma hubbsi. Next base: position 1,433,801 of record JAVLUX010000106.1, on the reverse strand, counting down.
TGCATAAAATCATGCAGATACGGGTCAGGAGCTTCAATGTTCACATCGACCACCTGAGCACATGGTGTTGGCATTATTGGCTTCATCGATGTCAAAATTGGCATGGCACGTCTCGCCAAATCGCTTATAACGGAATGTCTTCAGAAGACGTGGAATGCACAAGTGCTACGATACTTTTATGGTGCTTTTTTCTTTTTTGTTTTGACTTTTGTGTGTGTAATATCTGTTTGCTCTCGCAGCGGACACGCTGACCGTACGCTCGATACCCGAAGGCGTCATCACGCTGCAGCCCGGTGCTCCTCTGAGCCTCACCTGTCAGGTGTCGGGCGCGGGCGGGTGGAACCGCTCGGCGCAGCTTGTGCAGTGGATGAGGCGCGGGCCGGCGGGGGGTGTGGAGGTGGAGGTGGCGCGCATGGGTCCTGGCGGTGTGGTCAGCTGGGGCGATGATGCCAGCAGGGCAGGAAGGTGCAGTATGGAGAAGGAGGCCGATGGGCGGTTCTCTCTGCGGCTGTTCTCGGTTCACCCCGCCGATGCAGGACTCTACCGATGCGCCGTGAGCGTGTACGCGGGGCGGCTGACTCCAGGTCCCACGAGTCCTGCCACGATAACACAGCGATCGGAGTGGGTCACCGTTAACCTAAAGACGGAAGGTGAGTGTGAGAAAATAGGTGAGAAAATTTGTGATCTATTAAATGTATCTATTGTAATGTTTGTAAATATAATAAAGGCAATTTTGTGTTTGCATGTTCAATCAGAGGTCCGTGTATCTGCCACCATCGAGTTGCCACACCGTCCGCTGCTGAAGCGCGGCAGCACGGTTACTCTGCTCTGCAACATCACCGTGGCAACCACCGTTTCGGCCCAGGTGGAGGTACGGTGGCTTCAGAAGCCTGAGGAACCAGAGAGAAAAGACGTGACAGTTTCCGAGGACAGCAAAGGAAATCTCCTCGCGTCTGTAACGCACGACGGCCTGGCGCGAATCTACAGCAACGGCAGTGATCTGAGCGTCGACCGCGTGTCCGCCGGATGCTACAGGTTGAGGATTTTCTCCGCACGTGAGGAGGACCAGGGCCACTATCAGTGTCTAGTGGAGGTGTGGTCACAGGATCCGCATGGAGGATGGTACAACACGGGTGCCAGCACAGAGTCTGCCACCGTACACCTGTACCTGTATGCACGAGGTAAGTTTGAGAGGTTGCGATTACAGCAATACACCGATATATCAGACAAATCACATTGTGTCAGTTTCTAAATCTGCAGTTAGTAGATTGCATTTATTGACAGCAACAAAGTTGAACTAGGGCTGTCGATTTAATGCATTAATTTAGTGCGATAGATTATATGAAAATAGGGCTGGCATGATTATGAAAATTGGCTGATGATTAATTGTCTCTCTTAGGGCTTAATTGTGATAAATTGACATATTTCTTAAAGTGCAATATATATATATATATATATATATATATATATATATATATATATATATATATATATATATATATATATACATATATATCTATATATCTATATATTTCTTTTTATTATTATTATTATTATTATTTTTTATATATATATATATATATATATATATATATATATATATATATATATATATATATATATATATAATGCACCTTAAGAAATATGTATGAAAAATATATATATATTTTTTTTATTATTTTTTTATATATATATATAATTTATTTTATTATTATATTATGCAATAATAAAATATTTCTGTCCTAATTTCTTCACTTTTACACATTATTAGGACGGCCCTGATTTTAATGCTCTTTTATTAAACCCGCGAGCCCTTATTTCTCATGAATATTTCTGCAATTTACCATTACACGATAATGATTATCATTAAGTGAAACCGGAGCACTTTGAGCTCTCTGTCCAAGTTTATATTTGTTTATATTTCCGTGGGAGTTTGGCGAGAGTCCACCTGAATAGAACAGAGGATGTTCAAAGATATGGAAATTAAGCAAACAATATTTTGAATTTTAAGTCACATTATGTAAATGCTTTACATGTCCGCTGCCACAATATTTATGTATATGATGTAATGTATTTTGAATGATTTGAGTATATATTATATATTTGTGTTTATTTTAATTATTATATGCTAAATTATCTTTATTTGGGGGTCTTTCTCAGTAAATATTGATATGCAATTAATTGTGATTATTTCTATTAATTAATTTGCACATCATGTAATTAAATAGATTTTTTAAAATTTTTTTTAAATGAAGTGATTGACAGCCCTGTTAAAAACACTATGTAACACCGTTCAAATCAAATAGTAATATTTAATGAAACAAAAAGATGCAAAACACAAAAACACGCGGCAGCTGCGTGTGGCTCTCTCTCTCCCAAACTGCCGCATCCGGCTCGGCCCTATCCCTGTCCTCGGCTGATTAGCCCGATTGGGGGCTGGCCCCGCCCTCCTGCTCGTCACACATTAATATACCGGCCAATATTAGGCCAGTTTGAGATGATGGGTATCGGCCAGTGGGCACAATTGATTTGATTATAAACATTTGGATTTGATTGTATAGAATTGTTAGCACTCCACAATGAATTTGCCAACATGCCATCTTAACGCAAAGATTTGTTTATCATTTTTATGATCATAAAATCAGAGGAGCGCGCTCGCATCATCTGGTGTTGAACTGAAAGTCTTGTTGTTGTATTTTTCTCTGCAGTTGCTGATCTGCTGCTCATACCGCTGGTGATCGGATTGTCGTCGGCGCTGTTTGTGGGCGTGTTCATTATTGCCACAGTGACGTGCTGCTTTATGAACAGACTGGCGAGGCAGCGCTCTCAAATAAGGAAGTAGGCACGAGACCACTCGGAACATTCAATGACTTGAACGGTGCGAAGAAAAGCGGCTTTTTAAGCTTTTCATCGGACTTGATTTAAACGTGCACTCAGAAATGTCTTGGATTGACATTGTTTCTAACCACTCCACTTTATAGTTAAATATTATGTGGCACAGAAATATTTTGTGCGCCCGCTTGGAGGAATAGGATGGTGGATGATGGATGATGGAAACCTCTCCTTTACTGTTAGAAAGTGACAGAATCCAGTTTTGTTTTGGAGAACAACCAGAACCAATAATAGATCCACAGATGTTTGTTTACAGTGGACCGGGTGTGATTCAATGGGGGGGGGGGGGGCATGGGGGTGACCACGCCCCTCCCAGACAGAAGCCTTGCCCCACCCACCAACCCAAGCCTTTCCTACTTCCAGAGTAGCAAATAACCTGCCATTGTAGTTCGTTAATATGGGTGAATCTCACTAAGAAATGAGTTGAATTTGACCACAATATTAATAGGTACAAATAAGAAATTAGATTTTGCATGGAGAAGATTATGCCAATTATTTTTGTGTGTGTGTGTAAATATTTTCACCCCTAATTTTTGTTACTCTAATGCAAAATAAATCTCGTTGTCATTGCTGTAATATAATAATGGAAATCGTTCTGTCCTGGCACCTTTATGTTACATTGCTGTGATGAAAATTGGAGTGAAAATGTGCTTAAAAATGTGAAAATATAGTAACGCTTTACAATAAGGTTCCATTTGTTTACGTTTGTTAACATGAACTAACTATGAACAATACTTTTACAGCATTAATTAATCTTGGATAATGTTAGCACAAAAATGGAGCGGTAGATCGAGAGCTTTGACTTCCGGCTCCGCTCTCTTCTCGTGACAACGAGTGCAATACCGCCCCCGCTGCCCCGATTCTCCGGCCAACCTCCCGCTCCATTGTCTCCTCACTCGTGAACAAGACCCCAAGGTACTTGAACTCCTTCACTTGGGGCAATACCTCCTTCCCTTTAACCCCCTTTAACCCCCTTTAAACCACCTTTTACCCCCTTTCAACCCCCTTTCAACCCCCTTTAACCACCTTTAACCCCCTTTAACCACCATTTAACCCCCTATAACCCCCTTTAACCAACTTTAACCACCTTTAACCAACTTTAACCCCCTATAACCCCCTTTAACCACCTTTAACCAACTTTAACCCCCTATAACCCCCTATAATCACCTTTAACCACCTTTAACCCCCTATAACCCCCTATAATCACCTTTAACCACCATTTAACCCCCTATAACCCCCTTTAACCAACTTTAACCACCTTTAACCAACTTTAACCCCCTATAACCCCCTATAATCACCTTTAACCACCTTTAACCCCCTATAACCACCTTTAACCAACTTTAACCCCCCTTTAACCACCTTTAACCCCTATAACCACCTTTAACCAACTTTAACCACCTTTAACCCCTATAACCACCTTTAACCCCCTATAACCACCTTTAACCAACTTTAACCCACCTTTAACCCCCTATAACCACCTTTAACCAACTTTAACCACCTTTAACCCCCTATAACCACTTTTAACCCCCTATAACCACCTTTAACCAACTTTAACCACCTTTAACCCCCTATAACCACCTTTAACCAACTTTAACCCGCCTTTAACCCCCTATACCCCCCTTTAACCACCTTTAACCCCTATAACCACCTTTAACCCCCCTTTAACCAACTGTAACCCCCCTTTAACCATCTTTAACCAACTTTAACCCCCCTTTAACCACCTTTAACCCCTATAACCACCTTTAACCCCTATAACCACCTTTAACCAACTTTAACCCCCCTTTAACCACCTTTAACCCCCCTTTAACCAACTTTAACCCCCTTTAAGGCACCTTTAACCAACTTTAACCCCCCTTTAACCACCTTTAACCCCCTATAAACCCCTATAACCACCTTTAACCACCTTTAACCCCTATAACCCCCTATAAACCCCTATAACCCCCTTTAACCCCTATAACCCCCTATAACCCCTATAAACCCCTATAACCCCCTATAACCACCTTTAACCAACTTTAACCCTCTATAACCAATGGAACCTTATTGTAAAATGTTACTGAAAATAATGTCAATGCAAAAAGTCTTAATGGTCCTATATATATATTTTTTTGCTTTGGTTTTTTTTGGGGGGGGGGTTGGTTTTGGTGTGAAATGTGACCCTGTATATGCTGTATTTTTCAAGAGAGTCACACAGATACCAAACAATATGTGATTTAAAGGGATCAGAACCACTGAGGAACGAGATCTAATAAGCTACAGTGTTCGGGACAGGTTCAGATGGCCGTTTACAGCGTTCCCTAAATCAAACAAACCACTTTACTGAACTCACTGAAGCCAAACCACAGCACTGAGACGACAGGAGCTCTGGACACGAGATCTGCTCGCACACTGTTACGTAAACACGACTAAAGCTTTCAGCCGAGAGAGACTCTGTTGGGAATCCACTTAAAATGCTAAAAAAACCCTCCCAATGCAATTCAGCCGTGTAGATGTGTGCCAGGATTTCCCACCGTACTTCCAGAATCAAAGTGAGATGCGGGACCAAATTGTTTGTTATAAAAAGGTCCAACCATAAAACCTGTTTTGATGTTGTTTTGTATTTTTACTGAAATGTTGCTGTAACGTGCATCTGGGTCGTTCCACAAAAAAGGTGATTTTCGTGTCCTCTGTGTAAAGGTACCTGTAAATAATGACTTCACACTGAATCCAGAAGACTTTTGATATTATATACGACAAGTAAATGTCTCCTTTTATATCAGCTTGTGTTTGGTTTGTTCTAAATGTAAGAGTCAACCCTGTTAATATGACTTTGTGAGCGAAGTAACCACATTTAGTCGTTTATCTTGGGATTAGACGATGCAATTAGGTTTTCTTTGTCATATGGAATGTTTACAAATTAAAAGTCACCTTTTGGAAATAAAGTAACATGTTTTATAGAACGACCCTTCTCGTTTGTGTTGAAAGGCTGACTCTTGAAACCCGGACGAGCTTCCGATTGAGATTTGTGCTTTTGTTTATTCCCGTCAATCCCAAGACTTGATTGCTGTGCATGATTGTTTTATTGTCAGTGCACTAGATTTCTCCGGGACTGTTTTAAAGTGAACGCCACATTCACATCAGAAAAAGGGGATTCAGTGTTTTCTGTACTTATTTACAGGGTTGAGACGCTGAAATCTGATTCATCCTCTTACGCCATGAAGCCATGTGATTAAACGCTGAATGACAGCTGGTGAGAGTAGCGGAATATTCTCTGGATTTTAATCCTGATGTTTACGGTCTGAAACGTCATGCGGATTTGAATCTGATGTCCTGTTCAATACCAAAGCCATTATGATGTGCTGTTTTGATTTCTGTCGTAGCGTCTGTGTGAACTGGGGGGGGGCTTTCTGAGTGAAACAGGATATTTAATGAGGAATAAATGTGGGATGGTTCTTAATTTTAATCACCAGGAATTGATTGGATCGTGAAAAGTAGGCATTGATGTGATGTGATAAAGCTGTTTAAAACCTATTAAACCGACCTGACCTAAGCAGACGCAGTGAGTGACGTTTCATTGGTCCAAAATGGTCCTTGTCGTCAAATATGTTCTGATTGGCTCGTGACAGTGCCATGTCGACCAGCGTGTTTGCATCCAGTGTGAATACACAAAAAACACCCTTTTTATTTTAAGAGGTCGGCCAAAAAGATGGGAAAAGGTTATTGTTAAAAGATTACACAAAACGGGGGGTCTAGGTATCTCAGCGAGTATTGACGCTGACTATCACACCTGGAGTCGTGAGTTTGAATCCAGGGCGTGTTCTGAGTGACTCCAGCCAGGTCTCCTTAGCAACCAAATTGGCCCGGTTGCTAGGGAGGGTAGAGTCACATGGGGTAACCTCCTCAGGTCTCCTTAGCAACCAAATTGGCCCGGTTGCTAGGGATGGTAGAGTCACATGGGGTAACCTCCTCAGGTCTCCTTATCAACCAAATTGGCCTGGTTGCTAGGGAGGGTAGAGTCACATGGGGTAACCTCCTCAGGTCTCCATAGCAACCAAATTGGCCCGGTTGCTAGGGAGGGTAGCGTCACATGGGGTAACCTCCTCAGGTCTCCTTAGCAACCAAATTGACCCGGTTGCTAGGGAGGGTAGAGTCACATGGGGTAACCTCCTCGTGGTGGTGATTAGTGGTTCTCGCTCCCAATGGGGCGTGTGGTGAGTGACTCCAGTCAGGGCTCCTTAGCAACCATATTGGCCCGGTTGCTAGGGAGGGTAGAGTCACATGGGGTAACCTCCTCATGGTCACTATAATGTGGTTCTTGCTCTCAGTGGGGCATGTGCTGAGTCCTGCTTGGATGCTGCAGAGAATAGCATGAAGCCTCCACACGTGCTACGTCTCCGTGGTAACGTGCTCAATAAGCCACGTGATAAGATGCGCGGATTGGCGGTCTCAGATGCTGAGGCAACTGAGATTCGTCCTCCGCCACCCGGATTGAGGCGAGTCACTACGCCACCACGAGGACTTGGAGCGCATTGGGAATTGGGCGTTCCAAATTGGGGTGAAAAAACCTTTTGGTTAAATCAAGCTTTATGTGCACTAGGGATGTAACAGTTTCGAGGTTTCACGATATACCTCCGATTTTAAAACGGACGGTTATCATTGACGGTATTGCGTGAATATGAAGACAGAACTTTTCTAGAAACCCGAATCAAAGTTTAATTAAGAAAGAATCGGCAACGTTTACGCAGCATCTTTGTCTGTCGTTTCACTGGAAGTTTCACTGGAAGTTAGTTTATTTTTTTAAATAAAACATGCATGGACGAAAACATGCATTTAGAAAATGGATGGGATTAATTTTTATTTTATGCCGACTTTAAGCACCTTCATAACCAAATATTAAACTGCTAATAACATCATTAGTGCACCGTGATACCGAAATACCGTGGTCGTTTTTGTGATGTCTATCATACCGTGAAAATGTCATCGTTACGTCCCAAATGTGCACTGATGAAATGTGTCCAATAATACTGTGACGATGCATTCAGAAACTGAATTAAGAGTTGTGAACGGATATCACGCTCGAACACAAACATTTGTTGTCTTTGTTCTGTGCATTATATAATCAGTGATGCTGTGCTCATGGCGTTGTGCTGTGACTCTTGTCAGTGGTTTACTGTGTACTTCTATTTTGTGTGAATGGTGCTTAAGGTTTGTGAATAAAAGACCCTGAATAGAGGAGATATTTGTTGTTTGCAGTTATTGTGCATCACTTCTAGTCCTGTGTTGTTTGCTGAGGATTATTGCAGTTTTAGATGGTGACTGACATCATTACCATCGCAACATCCCACAAACACAAACAGAAGATGGAAATGCAAAAACTTGGCACCACATGTTTGGTTAGATATTAAGTGCTGCCTTTAAATGTGCCTCTGAAGAAGAAACGCATTTAATATCATATCTATGAGGAACCAGATGACTTCAAATATATTTATATACAGTATCTCACAAAGGTAAGTACACCCCTCACATTTTTGTAAATATTTGATTATATCTTTTCATGTGACAACACTGAAGAAATGACACTTTGTTACAATGTAAAGTAGTGTGTGTACAGCTTGTGTAACTCAACACACAGCCATTAATGTCTAAACCGCTGGCAACAAAAGTGAGTACACCCCTCACATTTTTGTAAATATTTGATTATAACTTTTCACTTGACAACACTGAAGAAATGACACTTTGTTACAATGTAAAGTAGTGTGTGTACAGCTTGTATAACAGTGTAAATTTGCTGTCTTCCAAATAACTCAACACACAGCCATTAATGTCTAAACCACTGGCAACAAAAGTGAGTACACCCCTCACATTTTTGTAAATATTTGATTATATCTTTTCATGTGACAACACTGAAGAAATGACACTTTGTTACAATGTAA
>JAVLUX010000106.1:1417500-1420000 GCA_032164185.1 Moxostoma hubbsi | reverse complement strand
TTGATTTTTTTTAAATTTATTTTTATTTATTTTAAACAACTTTCAACATCAATACATCTGTGAGTCATTTACCTTCATTTAAATATAAATGTTGTTTTATTTTATTTTATCACTGCACAATATTATTCTATTCATTAACATTAATAAATTCATTCTTATATATTAATTGCACATTTTAACAATGAGAATTAATGGATGCATCCAAAAGCTGATAAATGTGTCTTTCAGAGGCTTTATATGGAGTTATGATGAAAATAAGATGCATTTCAAACTGTTCTGAGACCAGTGCAGACAGACAGCACACTGGACGTTAAGTCATGCACTAAATAGGGAGCAAGGGAGCATCCTCATATAACTGTTCTGAGACCAGTGCAGACAGACAGCACACTGGAGGTTAAGTCATGCACTAAATAGGGAGCAAGGGAGCATCCTATAGCTCTCCTATAACTGTTCTGAGACCAGTGCAGACAGCACACTAGAGGTTAAGTCATGCACTAAATAGGGAGCAAGGGAGCATCCTACAGCTCTCCTATAACTGTTCTGAGACCAGCGCAGACAGCACACTAGAGGTTAAGTCATTCACTAAATAGGGAGCAAGGGAGCATCCTATATCTCTCCTATAACTGTTCTGAGACCAGTGCAGTCAGACAGCACACTGGAGGTTAAGTCATGCACTAAATAGGGAGCAAGGGAGCATCCTATATCTCTCCTATAACTGTTCTGAGACCAGTGCAGACAGACAGCACACTGGAGGTTAAGTCATGCACTAAATAGGGAGCAAGGGAGCATCATACAGCTCTCCTATAACTGTTCTGAGACCAGTGCAGACAGACAGCACACTGGAGGTTAAGTCGTGCACTAAATAGGGAGCAAGGGAGCATCCTATATCTCTCCTATAACTGTTCTGAGACCAGTGCAGACAGACAGCACACTGGAGGTTAAGTCATGCACTAAATAGGGAGCAAGGGAGCATCCTATAGCAGCTCACTAGGTTTTGGAACAATGCAAGTGAAACATTTAAACCTGCTATTCTTTTTGTAATTGCTCTGTAGGATTGTGGTATGACATCACAAAACCTCTCACCACCGATACCGGCGAATGTGCAGAACATCACGGGGTAGAAGAATCCAAAGCCCAAAGTGAAGGCGTATTCGTGAGCTAATGCGGAAACGCCGAAAACAGACAGCGTGGCCACTGAACGAAACCTCTGACCCGACAGCTAAAAGATTGAGAAGAGAGATGTCAGTTTCAGACTCTATCAAACACACATGAGCGATTACAAACGTGTAGCCGGTCAGATCTCGACTCCGTGGACTCGAGTCATTTCTCACCCTCAGGAAGTCGCGGTATCCGTAGTAAAAAAGCCAGTCGTGCACGACGACATTCCACGTGCGGTAGTAATTCGCGAAAGAGGTCGAGTTCCACCAATCCTGATCAAACAGAGAGAGACGAGACACTGTGAGCGGACGAGAGTCATGACAGTCGTTGCATTTGTGTGTGAAGACAGAAAACAAGCCGCTTACTTTATAAAACATCCGATCGGCAAACCGCAGCATCTCCGCGAATGCGTTGAGCCAACAGTGAAGAAATGCGTAAAAGCCCAACATTAACATCAGTGTACCTGAGAGATGACAAAAACACCTTTTAGAGATCAGCAGTGCTGTAACGGATTACATTTCATCTGGATTACGTAATCAGATTACCAATAGCAAGTACTTGTAATCGGATTACATCGTAATCAGATTATAGTTACATTTGTATGGATTACATGGATCACCCTAAGGCAATAACTAGTGCATAATTCACTAATTATGCGTGTACATTTTATAATAGCGACCTGAGTGGTCTGTGTTTTAAATATTGTATGCAAATTCTAGTCACATGTGCTACTAACATTGATACAATGCATTTGAAAATGCTTAAAGGGACAGTGCACCCAAAAATTAAAATTCTCTCATTTACTCACTGTCATGCCATCCCAGATTTGACTTTCTTTCTTCACCAGAGCACAAATGACGATTTTTTTGGAGAATATTTCAGCTCTGTAGGTCCTTACAATGCAAGTGAATGGTGACCAGAACTTTGAAGCTCCAAAAAGCACATAAAAGTAATCCATACGACTCCAGAAGTGATATGATAGGTGTGGGTGAGAAGTAGATCAATATGTAAGTCCTTTTTTTACCATAAATCTCCACTTTCACTTTTACATTCTTCTTTGTACATATCGGCTCCTACTGGTTGGTGCTGGTCAAAGGTGGATATTTATAGTAAAAAAGGATTTAAGTATTGATCTGTTTCTCACCCACACCTATTATATCACTTCTGGAGTCGTATGGATTACTTTTATGGGGTTTTTGGAAGGAAATTTTATCTGCGCATTTTTACTTTGTCGATAACAAAATAGCGTGAAAGGTGGATGGAAACTAGCCTAGTGTTTTATCTTGAGTAACATTTTTTTTTTTTTACCCTTTAGGCACCTTTTTTTTACTTAGCAATTGCC
>JAVLUX010000106.1:1405000-1412500 GCA_032164185.1 Moxostoma hubbsi | reverse complement strand
GTTGTGTTAGTAAATACTGTGGTGATCATATATTAACGTTACCTGTTCTAATATGATGATGAATCGTGATGCAGGGGGGAGCTGGAAATGCAGAACTACATACACTGGAAATATTCCCAGCATGCTCAGCTGCGTGGCACACAGCGTTAGTGCAGACGCCACTGATACAGACGCCCTCCAGCGCACGCTGTGGTACAGTCCACCCCAAACACTCACAACATGGTACGGCCCGAGCAGCGTGTAAATGAACATCAGGAGCCATGCCCATGTGACCGTACTCAACTGACCGAACGCGTAAACAAACAAGTCAAAGTCCAGAACCAGCCTGAAATATACAAACACAGTTGGTTGCATTCATGTTAGCCACAAAAGCATTTGTTCGCTCAAGTCACACTTAAACATTGTTGCATTAGATCAGAAAATCTTAAATGTTTTCCTTGAAAAGTGAGTTTATGGGGGGTCTGGGTATCTCAGCGAGTATTGATGCTGACTAGCACAGCTGGAGTCGCGAGTTTGAATCCAGGACGTGCTGAGTGACAGCCAGGTCTCCTTAGCAACCAAATTGTCCCGGTTGCTAGGGAGGGTAGAGTCACATGGGGTAACCAAATTGGCCTGGTTGCTAGGGAGGGTAGAGTCACATGGGGTAACCAAATTGGCCCGGTTGCTAGGGAGGGTAGAGTCACATGGGGTAACCAAATTGGCCCGGTTGCTAGGGAGGGTAGAGTCACATGGGGTAACCAAATTGGCCCGGTTGCTAGGGAGGGTAGAGTCACATGGGGTAATCAAATTGACCCGGTTGCTAGGGAGGGTAGAGTCACATGGGGTAACCAAATTGGCCCAGTTGCTAGGGAGGGTAGAGTCACATGGGGTAATCAAATTGACCCGGTTGCTAGGGAGGGTAGAGTCACATGGGGTAACCAAATTGGCCCGGTTGCTAGGGAGGGTAGAGTCACATGGGGTAATCAAATTGACCCGGTTGCTAGGGAGGGTAGAGTCACATGGGGTAACCAAATTGGCCCGGTTGCTAGGGAGGGTAGAGTCGCATGGGGTAACCAAATTGGCCCGGTTGCTAGGGAGGGTAGAGTCACATGGGGTCACGTCCTCGTGGTCACTATAATGTGGTTCTCGCTCTCGGTGGGGCGTGTGGTGAGTTGCGCGTGGATGCCGCGGAGAATAGCGTGAAGCCTCCACACGTGCTATGTCTCCACGGTAATGCGCTTAAACAAGCCACGTGATAAGATGAATGGATTGACCGTGTCACTACGCCACCATGAGGACTTCTAGCGCATTGGGAATTGGGCATACCAAATTGAGGAGAAAAAAAGAGAAAAGTGTGCTTATGTTCATGGTGTCACACACCTGCCCTGGTCGATGTAGTCCACTGCTAACGTGCTCATGCCGAACAGGAAGAGAGCCGCGATGAACATGTGATAGATCGTCCGGATGTGACTGATCTCAAACAGCTCACTAGAGAGAGGAAGGGAGAGCTAAAGAGGTTGGGGTAACATGAAATCAAAAATGACCCCATTTACTTTCTTTTCATACACTTTATTTCAATAAATCAAACACACACGATCGACACAATTGTATCATAAATACCACAATAACCTAATATGGAAGTATATTAATGGCAAACATCGGATACAAAAAAGCATGCTGAATTTCACTAATTGTAAATTTAACGCACTGCATCAACAGTGTTATTTGATAACAAATATTTACCTTCCAAATTTCAGTAAATATAATGGACTGAATATTACTTGCCAAATAATAAAGATGGATTGAAAAAAAGTTCATATTTTGTAACTGAACTTTGTACGGTGAAAATTAAAAAACATTTTAATGATGAAATTTTGTGCAAAATGTTTTCAATAGAATATGCACATGTAACCATGTTAGGAAGAGATCAGGTGTTCAGGGAGGAGACCCCAGTGTAAGGATTGGGTCCTGAGGTCTGGAGGGCCGCCTCAGCGTAGAGACTGGGTCAGGAGGTCTGGGAGGTGGCCTCAGGGCTGGGATAGAGTTGGGAGCCCTGGGAGGAGGCCACAGAGAGGGGACAGGGGAGTGGAAGACTCTGAGGGCGGAGCCAGGAGAGGCTCGACGAAGGCAGTCGGAGCCAGGAGAGGCTCGAGGGGTGGAGCCATTTAAGGCGGGGCCATGGGAGGCTCGAGGGGTGGAGCCATGGAAGGTGGTGCCATGGGAGGCTCGAGGGGTGGAGCCATGGAAGACTCTGAGGGCGGAGCCAGGAGAGGTTCTACAAAGGCAGTCGGAGCCAGGAGAGACTCGAGGGGTGGAGCCATAGAGGTTGGAGCCGTGGGAGGCTCGAGGGGTGGAGCCATGGAAGACTCTGAGGGCAGAGTCAAGAGAGGCTCGACAAAGGCAGGAGAGGCTCGAGGGGTGGAGCCATGGAAGGAGGCACCATGGGAGGCTCGAGGGGTGGAGCCATGGAAGGTGGAGCAGTGGGAGGCTCGAGGGGTGGAGCCATGGAATGTGGAGCCATGGGAGGCTCGAGGGGTGGAGCCATGGAAGGAGGGGCCATGGGAGGCTCAAGGGGTGGAACCATGGAAGGCGGGGCCATGGGAGGCTCGAGGGGTGGAGCCATGGAAGGTGGAGCCGAGGGAGGTTCGAGGGGTGGAGCCATGTAAGGCGGGGCCATGGGAGGCTCAAGGGGTGGAGCCATGGAAGGTGGAGCCGTGGGAGGCTCGAGGGGTGGGGCCATGGAAGGTGGAGCCGTGGGAGGCTTTAGGGGTGGGGCCATAGAAGGAGGCACCGTGGGAGGCTCGAGGGGTGGAGCCATGGATGGCGGGACCATGGGAGGCTCGAGGGGTGGAGCCATGGAAGCTGGAGCCGTGGGAGGCTCGAGGGGTGGAGCCATGGATGGCGGGACCATGGGAGGCTCGAGGGGTGGAGCCATGGAAGGTGGAGCCGTGGGAGGCTCGAGGGGTGGGGCCATGGAAGGTGGAGCCGTGGGAGGCTTTAGGGGTGGGGCCATAGAAGGAGGCACCGTGGGAGGCTCGAGGGGTGGAGCCATGGATGGCGGGACCATGGGAGGCTCGAGGGGTGGAGCCATGGAAGCTGGAGCCGTGGGAGGCTCGAGGGGTGGAGCCATGTAAGGCGGGGCCATGGGAGGCTCTAGGGGTGGGGCCATGGAAGGTGGAGCCGTGGGAGGCTCGAGGGGTGGGGCCATGGAAGGTGGAGCCGTGGGAGGCTCGAGGGATGGAGCCATGGAAGGTGGAGCCGTGGGAGTCTCGAGGGATGGAGCCATGGAAGGCAGAGCCGTGGGAGGCTCGAGGGGTGGGGCCATGGAAGGTGGAGCCGTGGGAGGCTCGAGGGGTGGGGCCATGGAAGGTGGAGCCGTGGGAGGCTCGAGGGGTGGGGCCATGGAAGGTGGAGCCATGGGAGGCTCGAGGGATGGAGCCATGGAAGGCAGAGCCGTGGGAGTCTCGACGATAGCTGGCAGTGACTGGGGAGCGACCTCCTTGATCGTGAACACGGGCAGCGACTGGGGAACGACCTCCGTGGGAAACACTTCAAAATAGGAGTCTTAGGAAACACGAGGGAGACAGATTGTGACAAATCTCAAATCAGTGTGTCATGTCCACTATTTTGTAATAAGCTGGATAACGAGAGTCAGACGCAACGCAACTACGACGCAAACCTGGAGTTGCAATTCGGCTGTTTCCGGAACACTCTGTGGCCTCTTTCTTTTCACAGAGTAATTCAAATTTAAGGCAAATTAATATTGCACTTCCATTTATTTACCAATTTGATAGGTAGCTGTGTAATAAGCAGGATAATGAGCAATCGGCTGGTCATTATCACTTTATATCAGCTTCCTGATCGCGCTATCTGGGTTCATTTAAGATTAACGACCTGTATTAACTATACATTATCCCTTACTTATTGAGCACCATTAATAAAACCTACTCAAGCAGGGACCATCTGGCCACAAACACCTTCCCCTGCTCCAGTTTGTGTCTGAAAATCAAAACACATACGGTATTAATGAACAGACCTTAAGCTTTACCAGAAGAGCAGCAGAGGCATGAAGACAAACTTTAGTCAACAGGATGTGACATCACAGAATCTCTCACCTGTTGCTGCAGCTTCTTTTGTCATCGCTGTGAGTTTGTGTGTTTCGGGAGAGAGACTGTAATGAGTCCGTGAGCTCTCGATCCAGCACCTCGTTCAGATGGTTTTTAACATGTCGGATCACCTCACCTTTGATTCTCTGGTTTAGAAACGCACGTAGCGAGTGTTAGCACTCTAATAATCAGGATAAAAGTACAACGTTCGATGATGCATCTGTTTTACCTCCATGTCTTCTCTTCTCTGAGGCTGATTGTCACCGGATGTTCGAGCACTTGTGCGATGCACCACACTGTTGCTTGTGTCATACGTTGCCATGATGTTTCTGAGGGGTTTAAGTTGATCAGAAGCTGGTTAATATGTCTGAAGCGGAGAACAGAGTTTTATATTCTGAGGCATGATGATATAACCAGAGATTTATTGCATGTATTGTATTCTGTATATAGATTCTAATACCCTGCTGAAATGTGTTGACCTGAGGTTACCTGTGATATATTCCCTGCGGTCAGTAAAATGAACGTTACACAAGTGCAACGGTGATGATATTTGAGTGAGGAGGGGGGCGTTCACTTCACACAACGCACATATATGTAGACACACAGATAGCGTTATGACCGACAGTAACCTCAGTGTTTTGCTCAACTGTGTGTTTACCACATACATCTCAGATACTTTATCTTCAAAGATAAGGCATATCACAGAACTGACCTGCAGAATGCGATGTGATGTGAGAGACGTCCATATCACATGAACTGGCATAGAAATCCAGACTTCAAAGACACTATTGACATTGTAATGGATGATAAATATTAATATTTTTTATCCCCCTTTTCTCGCTAATTTGGAACGCCCAATTCCCACTACTTAGTTGGTCCTTGTGGTGGCGTAGTGACTCGCCTCAATCCGGGTGGCGGAGGACGAGTCTCAGTTGCGTCCGCTTCAGAGATGGTCAATCGGCGCATCTGATCACGTGACTCGTTGTGCATGACACCGCGGAGACTCACAGCATGTGGAGACTCATGCTACTCTCCACGATCCACACACAACTCACCACACGCCCCATTGAGAGAACCACTAATCACCACCACGAGGAGGTTACCCCATGTGACTCTACCCTCCCTAGCAACCGGGACAATTTGGTTACCCCATGTGAGTCTACCCTCCCTAGCAACCGGGACAATTTGGTTACCCCATGTGACTCTACCCTCCCTAGCAACCAGGACAATTTGGTTACCCCATGTGACTCTACCCTCCCTAGCAACCAGGACAATTTGGTTACCCCATGTGACTCTACCCTCCCTAGCAACCAGGCCAATTTGGTTACCCCATGTGACTCTACCCTCCTTAGCAACCAGGACAATTTGGTTACCCCATGTGACTCTACCCTCCCTAGCAACCAGGACAATTTGGTTACCCCATGTGACTCTACCCTCCCTAGCAACCGGGCCAATTTGGTTGCCCCATGTGACTCTACCCTCCCTAGCAACCAGGACAATTTGGTTACCCCATGTGACTCTACCCTCCCTAGCAACCGGGCCAATTTGGTTGCCCCATGTGACTCTACCCTCCTTAGCAACCAGGACAATTTGGTTACCCCATGTGACTCTACCCTCCCTAGCAACCAGGACAATTTGGTTACCCCATGTGACTCTACCCTCCCTAGCAACCGGGACAATTTGGTTACCCCATGTGACTCTACCCTCCCTAGCAACCAGGACAATTTGGTTACCCCATGTGACTCTACCCTCCCTAGCAACCGGGCCAATTTGGTTACCCCATGTGACTCTACCCTCCTTAGCAACCGGGCCAATTTGGTTACCCCATGTGACTCTACCCTCCCTAGCAACTGGGCCAATTTGGTTACCCCATCTGACTCTACCCTCCCTAGCAACCGGGCCAATTTGGTTGCTATGGAGACTTGGTAAGAGGGGGACAATATTAAGAGTTTAAATAAATCAAAGCACTCTTATTTAGATGTTTGTCTATTTTTATTTTCAACCCAAATTCAAAAGAAAAAAATATGTATTTATTTATTATTTATTTGTTTATTTATTTATTTATTTTTGCTGCTGACAGAAAAGGAATAATATCTTATGATAATTATTATTATTTTTTTGGCATTCTAACATTATTTTCCGATCTTTTACTTTTCAACAACATTTCCTTTTCTTAAATGTAGTACAATGCAACCATGTTAATCATATATACAGAACACGTTCAAAAACATATTTTAACCTTTTTTTTTTTAAGATTTACGCTTTTTAACAAAATTCGATCAAATTTATTGACGTGTAATGTATATTCAAAATTAAACAATAAAACTTTAATATTTAGTTTTTTATAATATTTTATTAAAGATTACTCCATTTAATTGAATGGAATTTTGTTATGAAAATAAATGCGTTTTTAATTAAAACATTTGCACACACAGATGTGTGTGTGTGTGTGTGTGTGTGTGTGTATATATATATATATATATATATATTTAATTGTTGTTTTCACAATGTAACAATGATCGTGAGATAATATATATGGTTGAGACATATGTGATAATATATGTGTCAATAATATATTTCTCATGAAAATAATGTCAACATATATATATATATATATATATATATATATATATATTTAAGTAATGTACAAGTAGGCTTCATTTGCTTTATGCCGAGTATAAATCCTCTGGGGGGTTTTGCAGGGGTGAAATGTTATTTGGATGGCTTATTAAGCATGTCTTAATGTCTTAAAACCTTGAAAGGACCCAGACTCATGCATGACAGTCTTCAAACCCTGATTATAATAATTGAATATAAATGACCATTATCCAGATTATGCAGAAGGATGTTTTGGTAGTGTGTCAGACTCTTAAACAAACATCACTCACCGTCTCAAGTTCCTCTTGATATCCGAGTCTCCTCTCGACGTTGTGTTTGTCCCAAACTCCTGGAGCCTCTGACTGTTGCGTCTCTATATGTGTGTCTGTGTGTGATCTTTGTTCTGTGACCATAATGACCATCAGGTGTTCTGTAAAAACTATCTTCGATCTGTTTAGTCCTTGAATTCTGCCCCACTGATCCTGATGTCATCTGAACTTCACCTGACAGAAACAACAGTTGCATTCTGTTCTCTATCAGTCAAATCATTGTTTTACATAAATCAGTGACATTTGTGAATTTATTCAGCATAAACAACATTTTCAGATTAAAATGATTATATTTGGTTGTAGGCCAGATGCCCCCTGTTGACTTGTTTGAACGTTGACCCATTAGACAACTTAAATGGTCCTTTATCTCTCTAAAAGAGTGTGAAAAGATTGTTATTTATTTGTTTTACTCCTATACACTGACTCCAAAAAGTAGTTAAAGACACTGACTTTGCCATATTGTGCTCTTCATAATGTGCCACACATTC
>JAVLUX010000106.1:1372500-1397500 GCA_032164185.1 Moxostoma hubbsi | reverse complement strand
TGTATAATTCACTCAAATTTGATCTAACGACACTCTCCCTCCCCTCCACTAACTCATCTTCACTGTTTGACCCACTCCGGATGCTAGTTTGTGCAAGTAAGACGTGCTTGTTCTCTAATGCAGTAACTGCATGAGTTGATATCTTCCCTTTTCACCTGTTTTCCAATCATGGACAACTGTACAATTTTAATTGGGATTTGGTTTGATTTCTTTGATGCATTCCAATAATCATACCAGCATATAGATAGTTTGTAGCTTTAATGTGTTGTAATGAAGTTTGACTGTTTTGTTTGGTTTGAAAAAGAAACATTGTTACATTTGAAATTGTGACAGCGAGACAAAGTGTGTTTCACTAACTCCTTCCTCTCTTCGAGCTCTGTATGTGTGAAACCGCTGCTGTTTCTCTGATCTGACACTGACACTTTCTTTCTTATTCCTCTGAAAGTTGCAGACTAACACTTTCGTTTAACCTCAGAACATGCACGTCTACTACATAATGAGTTCTAGGACTCTAGATTGCACCCTTGCCCAAGTGCATCCCGTGATATCAGCCTTTAATGTTGTCCAAACATTTTGCACATCATCTTAACATATAGAGATGCTTATTATACGCCAAACACACAGCATATATGATATGACAGCACTCACTGTTTTTGCACTTATAACATGATCATATGAGCAGGAATAGAGATGGGTGGTGTGAAAAAACCCAAATGAAATATACTGCATCTTATTTCTCTTTTTATTCAGAACTTGATGGATGCAAATCAAAATACATCATACTTCAGAACAAATTAATGATAATTCTGGCATCAGTGCAAATACTATATATATATATATATATATGTGTGTGCGTGCACATTTATGAGGCAACTACATTACAAAAATAATTTCTCTCAACTCAATTGTTTATTCTCAATTTTTAGAGTAAGTGCAACAAATAAGTAACACAAAATGACAATTAAATAACATTTTTGGACTTTCAAAATTATTCGGTGACCAATATAGCCACTCTTCTTTTCAATACCTGCCATGAGCCGTCCATCCGTTGCTTGATCTGTTCACGATCAACTTTAACTGAAGCAGCAACCACAGCCTCCCAAATGCTGTTCAGAGGCGTATTGTCTTCCTTCACGATTGAGACGGGCCCACACGTTCTCATTAGGATATAAGTCAGGTGAGGAAGGGGGCCACGTGGAGTACTTGGATGCATGTGATTGTCCCGCATAAAGATCCTGGCCTTCTTGAATCCTGAGGACTACTTCCTGTACCGCTGCTTGTCGAAAGTACATTCCAGAAACCGGCTGTAGGTTTGAGAGTCGAGATTCAATTCGAAAAGGTCCAACTACCTCGTCTTAATGATGGCAGCCCATACCAGTACCCCTCCACCACCTTGCTGGCACCTGACTCGAAGTGGTGCCCTGTGTCCATTAGTGATCCAGCCACGGGCCCGTTCATCTGGTCCATCAAGGGTCACTCTCATTTCATCTGTCCATGAAACCTTGCATTACTTTGCCCAAACTTGACGCTTCAGTCTCTGAGCAGTTGGCACCTTGTAGTTCTGGGCACTCCAGGTAGGTTGCAGTTCTGGTGTATGGTGGCACTGGAGGATAATGGGTTCCTGGTAGCGTCACGTTTAATTCTTCAAGTCTTTTGCAGTTAATTTGCACCTTATGCGTTTTTTACGCCCCAGTGACTATTCGCAACAAAGCGTTTGATTGTCCGGTGGTCACGCCTCCAATAGTTGTGTTGCATCCATCTGGAAGACTTTTTACAATATTTGACATTTCAGTGTGAGTTAAATCTCTTTTGACCCATTTTACCTGAGGTAATGTAGCTGCCTAATAATTATGCACACCTTGATATAAAGGTGTCAGTCACTTTGGCCACACCCTCCCTCATTACACACATACACACCACCTGAAAATGATTGAATCTGACAAGCATTCAAGTTTATATGGATTGGAGTTGGCAAATGTGCATGGAAATAATGATGAGATCAGAATACTCACATGCCTGATAATTGGGCACGCATTGTATTAATACATCATTTGTTGCCTTTATATCTTGATCAGTATGATTATCATGGGTAGCATCAGAATCGAGTTATTCTGCTGTAATTAAAAGACTGAAACCATCCAGTGAGATTCACAAAACAAGCCAACACACTGTTCTCCTCTCACACCAGCTCCTGTTGTGCATGTCATGTGATAACTACAATAATATCTGTCTCTCTTTCTCTCTCTTCCTCACTCTTGTTTTTGCTCTAACTGTCTTTGGGGACCGAAGGAGCTGGTAAGAGTCTCTGATTCCCCCTTTAACGGCTTCTGTCTCCTCTAAACATCTCTCCTAACATCTGCTAACCAGCCTGATCATGATCTGTGCATGTGCATCTGTGAACTCAACGCACATTTGGACTAACAGTGCTTCACTGTGTTGTTCTGGCTCTCAGCATTAACATGTCACAATTAAGATGATTCATTAAAGCTCATGTTAAAAGTCCGTCTGTCGGTGTCTGTTGAAGGGTATTTTCATCCCTGCAGGTGAATCATTTAGGGAGTGTGTGTCCGCGCGCATGGGAGTGTGTGTCCGCGCGCATGGGAGTGTGTGTCCGCGCATGGGCATGTCTGTGCGTGTGTGGGAGCGTGGGAGTGTCTGTGCGAGCATGTGGGAGTGTCTGTGCGAGCGTGTGGGAGTGTCTGTGCGAGCGTGTCTGCATGTGTGCGAGCGTGTGGGAGTGTCTGTGCGAGCGTGTGGGAGTGTCTGTGCGAGCGTGTCTGCATGTGTGGGAGCGTGGGAGTGTCTGTGCGCGTGTGGGAGTGTCTGTGCGCGTGTGGGAGTGTCTGTGCGCGTGTGGGAGTGTCTGCGTGCGTGTGCGTGTGGGAGTGTCTGCGTGCGTGTGCGTGTGGGAGTGTCTGTGCGCGTGTGTGTGGGAGTGTCTGTGCGCGTGTGTGTGTCTGTGCGCGCGCGTGTGAGTGTCTGTGCGCGCGCGCGCGTGTGTGTGTGTGCGTGCGTGCGCGCGTGTGTGTGTGAGTGTCTGTGCGCGTGTGTGGGAGTGTCTGTGCGCGCGTGTGTGTGCGTGTGTGTGAGTGTGTGTGCGTGTGTGTGAGTGTCTGTGCGTGTGTGTGTGTGTGTGTGTGTGTGTGTGTGTGTGTGTGGGAGTGTCTGTGCGTGTGTGCGTGTGTGCGTGTGTGTGTGTGTGTGTGGGTGGGAGTGTCTGCGCGCGTGTGTGTGTGCGCAAAATAATTAAGCAAATATTGTGTAAAATAAATATCAATTTTACAAAGTGTTATTTTATTGTATACAACTTAATTAATATGATTAGATATAAGCATTATATAGGTCATCAGTCACCATGCTCTCTAGATATCAGTATGGTACAATCATGATCAATGGAAAGTAACGTGTAATGCAAAGGAACGTCCGTAACGCTGACCTGGAATTGCTCTAGAGCGCAGGGTGGCCTATGACCTACTGATCTCTCCAAAACACAATTTAATGTTAAAGAATGTGTTGACAGAAGTGCACTTACAATGGAAATCTGTGGCGCAAAATATATCCCACAATTCTCCATGAATCAGCCCAGGGGGCGCAGATATAGGCTGATAGTCTCAAACTGCCCGATATAACACTATCACTAGTACATACTCTTTAATAATAACTGTTATGCATGTACATTTGAGACGGGAGCATTCGAATATATATATATATATATATAATGTACAGGATAACATTAGAACAGTTGTGATTTGTAATAGTCTGGGATCGGCAAATGTCGTGCACGTTGCTTTATTGTGTCATCAATTCAGCCACGACGATCCTCTGTTTGAGTACTTTAAAATGAAAAGTTTGAATTTGGCATGTTCTGGAAGTGCCGAGCTATACTGGAGAACAATGGTGAAAATACCCTTCAGCCACTCAAGACTGAAAACTGTCCAAATACTCTGAGTTCACTGTATTCTTGCATTCATCACACTGCGAACGTGTGTTCATTTGTACCAAATTAAAAGCCACAATACACGGCTTTTCCGCAAAGTTGAGATATTGCCGCTTCATAGTTGGACTACTTAGGCATGCATTACTATTACTAATACTTGCATTTAGTCTTAACCATTTGAAGAGCCCCTAACCTTAAGTATTAAGCGTTCAGTGTGTGGGTCGTCCTGCACCGTTTGTGCTCCAGACGTAAATCCCATAGACTTGCATTGAAGGAGGGACTCGAGTCATTTTCTAGTATTTTAGATGATAGAAAGGTTACAATGTCTCTAAACACATTTTCTGTCATCTTGAATCTCTTCCTGTGCTTACATTTTTAATTGTGTTTCTGAGGATGTATTGTTTTGTGCTGGCGCACGCACTGATGCATGACGGTGTGTTTCTGTTTAAGTGAACGACACTTGACGTCCTGCAGAAGTTGTGTTGTGGAATTATCCTGTGTGATCAAACCGCTCTGCATTAAATTCTATTAAATCAACAATCCACTTTTCAATCAGCCACACCTCTTCTATGGGAGGGGCTTAATGTAATCACGAAGACACAGCCAATCAGAGCTTCCGAAGCATCTCGTTCTAAACTCCCTCAAAAATCACTGCATGCACGATGTGAAGAGTGTGCGTCTTTGGTTTTTAATTCTTTCCGGAATGGTTTCTAACTCTTCTCCGCTGCTTAAACAGGAGGAGTTGTGCAGCGACAGCGTGGAGCGGATTGTCGTCAATCCAAACGCCGCCTACGACAAATTCAAAGACAAACACGTCGGCACGAAGGGTCTGGGTGAGTACAGCCGACGGAAGAAATCTTCCCCAAAGAAACTCCTTGTATTTGTTTTGATATGCTTCACAAATTCCAGACTTGCTGGTAGGTTTATGGTAGTTTTGCGGGAAATGTTTATTTTTTTGGCTAGAGTAAATGTACTTTAATATTTAAGTCTATCATCATAAAGTCTGGTCCACATTGACACTCATTCAAACCAAGAACTTCCAGAGGCGATTCTAGGGACTCTAAAAAATAAATAAAGCGGGCCCTTCTCTGCATGACAGACGCTTCCAGTGCACAAACAATACAACAAGACAGTGATATTAAAATACTTTAATACCCCACTGAACACTTTTGGGGTGAATTGGAATGCTAACTGAAAGCCAGTCCCCATCGCCCAACATCAGTGCCGGACCAGTCCCCATCGCCCAAGGAGCAAATCCCTGACACTACATACTGGGAAGGCTTTCCACTATACTGTATGTAGTGTCATGACTGCAGGGATTTGCTCCTATTCAGACATAAGTGCATCACTGAGATCCGGCACTGATGTTGGGCGACGGGGACTGGTCCGGCGCTGATGTTGGGCGACGGGGACTGGTCCGGCGCTGATGTTGGGCGACGGGGACTGGTCCGGCGCTGATGTTGGGCGACGGGGACTGGTCCGGCGCTGATGTTGGGCGACGGGGACTGGTCCGGCGCTGATGTTAGGACTGGCTTTCAGTTAGCATTCCAATTCACCCCAAAGGTGTTCAGTGGGGTTCAGGTCTGGTCTTTGTGTAGCCCAGTCAATTTCTTCCACACCAGACACAGTAAACCATTTCTTTATGGACTGTGCTTTGTGCACAGGGGCATTTTCATGCACCCAAACTGTTGCTGCATATTTGGAAGCACTGAATGCCCTAGAATGCCATTGTTTGGAGTAAAATTATGATTTATCTTCACTGGTATTAACGGAGTAACCAAACTCTTTAATTAGAAGAGGGTGTCCACATATTTTTGGCCATATAGTGTGTGTATGTATATGTACAAATACAAATGTTATATACAGAAGCAAGGGAATGTAATGGCAGAAGAGGAAAGTTATGTTAGAAAAATATAAATAGACTAAGCTGTGTATTGCACATAATTATTGCTCAATGGAACAGTTTTAAGAGCAGGTGCAATCAGCACTGAAATTGCGCTACATTTTGAGTATTTAAATGAAGTCATTGCTATTGTTTTCCGTGCTAACACGCCTCCTATCTATGTAAATTAGGCTCGTTGTAGATTGCGCTTCATTCCCAAAAATTGCCTGGCTTGGTTTAGATCGTGCTATTACCGCCAAATAAAAGTAGGCAGTAAAATTTATTTGATTTAAAAGGGACTTTATAATGAACGTTGTTTGCTAAAGTCTTGCAATGACAAAAAGATGACTTTCATGGGCATGTGTGTCTATTTCATGTTTATAATTTTGCATGTCAGATGTGTACAGTGGTAAAGACGCCGAGTACCACCCCTGGAGTCGCTAGTTCGAATCCCAGGGCGTGCTGAGTGACTCCAGTCAGGTCCCCTTAGCAACCAAATTGGCCCGGTTGCTAGGGAGGGTAGAGTCACATGGGGTAACCAAATTGGCATGGTTGCTAGGGAGGGGGGGAGTCACATGGGGTAACCACATCGTGGTCACTATAATGTGGGGCACGTGGTGAATTCAGTGTGTAAGCCGATGGTCGGTGCCGTGAAGCCTCCACATGCGCTACGTCTCCGTGGCAACGCACTCAACAAGCCACGTGATAATATGCACGGGACGACTGTCTCAGACACGGATGCAACTGGGATTCGTCCTCCGCCACCCGGATTGAGGCAAATCACTACATGACCATGAGGACACTGGGAATTGTGCATTACAAATTGGGAGAAAATAATAAATAAATAAAAAGCTGGAGATTATGCCTTTCTAAAGATGTAGCTATATTTTGTCATGATTAAATGAGAATTATATGGAGAATAACGTGCAGTAAATGTAAACAATACTCAACACGACTATTTTTTATTTTTTTTTTACATAATGCTGTATCTGTTATTTTCACTTCCTGAAACTTTTTTCAGGAAATATTTTTCCCTACTTCCTGTGGCTAAAATTGGCATATATACATTTCCCGGAGTTACACCCTCGAATGGACTGCACATTCAAGCACAAAATCTGATTGTGTGGAGCAGTGCATGCTTATCCATTACACGTGAAAATAGAGACTTGGCCCGCAAGCGGTGAGCCAGGCGTGGGAGAGATACGGGCAAGCAGATACCCGAAAATGCTCCTGTTCATTTAAACCAGTTTCAAAAGTTTAAACCCAGCGTGTGCGTAAGAGACTGAATGACAGCCAGAGAAAATTATAGTTTTTAGTTTTCAAACTTCAATATTAAATATGTTCAATATCAGTAGGTATAGTGTCTAATAACTCATTGGCAATGTCCATTTACGTCGATCTTGCCACTAAAGCTTGATATAAATTGAACCTGCCCATTTGATCTTGTGAATCAGAATCAAATCGGGAAATTTGTATCGATACGCTCACTCCTTAAGTTACGTTTCAGTCATTCAGTCTGATTGGATCTTTCCATTCTCACAAGTGCTTTCAAGTGAATATCTTGTATCTCACCGTTTGATCATGTTTGTCTGCAGATTTCTCTGATCGCATCAGTAAGAATCGCAGGGTGGGCTACGAGTCTGGAGATTACGAGCTCGTGAGTGAACAACGCATTATGCTTTATTTAGTCGATGGGCTCCATCGGTGTTTATTCTGCTTCTCTTTCTCTCTTCCTGCAGTTAGCGGAGGGTTGTGGGGTGAAAGAAACTCCACAGCAGAAATACCAACGACTGGTGAACGAGATTCATGAGCTGTGCCAGGACGTGGAGCATATTCAGGTCACAAAACACACACACACACACCCTCCATCATAAAAGATCGGTTTGCTTGCATTCACCTTCAACATGCTTAATGTTGAAGCAGAGTGGTGGTGGCGTAGTGGGCTAAAGCACATAACTGGTAATCAGAAGGTTGCTGGTTTGATCCCCACAGTCACCACCATTGTGTCCTTGAGTAAGACACTTAACTCCAGGTTGCTCCGGAGGGATTGTCCCTGTAATAAGTGCACTGTAAGTCACTTTGGATAAAAGCGTCTGCCAAATACATTAATGTAAATGCTTAGTGTCCTTAGGATGTCCCTACATACTACTGGGCCTCAGTGACAGCCTAGGGTTTTGGTCACCGCTAATATGCGTCCCGTTTGGGGTTTCCTCTGCAGGTGAGCACTAAAGAGAGCGGTGAAGAAGAGCGTCTCACTCCAGTGGCTTTGGCTCAGCAGGCAGCACAGCTCAAACAGCAGCTGGTATCTGCTCATCTGGACTCACTGTTGGGACCAAACGCTCAAATCAACCTCAGCGACCCGGACGGCGTGCTGGCCAAGTGAGTGAGAGGTCTCATTTGTACAGAAATGCGAAGCTGCATGCAGAAATGAGCTGAGCTACAAATTTAGCAAAAATCATGATGCAGCTGGTCTCAGGTCAGGATTAGATTAGATTAAAATGTGATTATTTGGGTCTGAAGTGATTAGTGTCATAAGGATGACTGATGTAGCGGAGAAAAGGTGCGTTAAGGAATGTAAACGACGGCTTTGCGATTAATCGCATAATTATTAATTGTTAATCGCGATTAATCGCAGACTTTTTATACTTTAGAGTCTTCTCCTTTGAAAATGCATTTATTTCCTTCTTTGGAAAGAAAACGGAACAATATGCAGTTTGAAATGTAATGCTTTATTAACTTTTTTCAAACAAAGCAGTTTAAAGATAAAAATGCTCTAAAGTAGCACCAATCCAAGTGACATTACACGTTTCGGAAAGTCTGGGAGGACGGTTGAGGATTCGTCAAAATGGACATTAAATCTCTTTAAATAACTTTAATCCTCCACAATTTTAATCGGCCGGCAGACTTTGGCTATCCGCTTTGCTCCAACAATGGTGAAGCCACGTTCATGATTTGACACTAGCGTCAATCGCCGCTTTGAACTCCGTCTAATTCTGCCTTTTCATGATAGTTAAGCATTACAAGGGCTGCAAAGGACTTGATTTCTGTCACAAGTCCCATCTGGGCTTGTTGTGTACAGCAAATAATGTTAAGGGGTCCTTTCTCCATCATTTGATCACTTACACGGCTGGTGTGTGCGTGTGTGCGCATCTGTATACTGATTCCGGGGCGGACACATCGCAAAGCTTCTGCCCTTTTATAAACTGGTTTATGCTTTATTAAAGGGACAGTTCACCCCAAAATTTTAATTCAGCCATTGTTTACTCACCCCTGTTTTGTTATAACACTATATGACTTACTTTATCTTAACACATTGTTCTCGGAGCTGCCAGACACTACAAGCTTCAAAAGAATGCAAAAGTATAATTCAGAAGTCTAATAAGTTATTCCATGAGACTCATGATTGTTGTGAACGCATACAATAATGTTCGGTGAGAAACAAACTGAAATCTAACGTTGCTCTCCTGTGCACGTTCATGATGAGACCGCACAAGAGCAACAGTTCACACAGTACCCTCACGGCAGGGGCATTCAAGCAAAAACTCGTTTTGTTTATCTAAAGACAGGTCCGCCACAACAGCTGCACACAAACCAGAGAACCGAACTTACTAAATATGTGTAATGAGTTTGGAAACAATGACTGAATTCAGTTAATCGTGATTTAAGAAATATTACATTTGTATGCTGTTAAACTTTAACTCTGTCTCTGTTGCAGGCGGTTGTTGACTCAGTTGGAGGTGGCGCGCGGTGTGCGGAGCTCTGCGGGCGGAGAGGGGAAGACGGCGCCACCCAGAGGCCCTGACGGAGTGATTCTGTACGAGCTCCACAGTCGACCCGAGCAGGAGAAGTTCATTGAATCTGCAAAGGTACAGCGTTCATAATTATAGTCCTGCTGTTGTGACAGAGAAACGTTCCCACGGTTACGATGACATCACACTGTCTGGTGTGATTTGTAGGTTGCTGAGCTGGAGAGGCGATTGGCTGAACTAGAGACCGCTGTGGGATCAGGAACAGATAAACAGGTACACACTACTGTATATGTACACTATCTAGTGCTAGTATACTGATAGACTTGATGTTTGGTACTCACCTGTGTGTGTGTGTGTGTGTGTGTGTGTGTGTGTGTCCGTTCCAGGGTCCTCTCAGCGCAGGGGTTCAGGGAGCAAGTCTCACGGTCAGCAAACACGGTTGTCTCTGATTACTTCATTTCATATTCATGTTTCGTCATCTTCGTTTAACACCTCTGTTATGTGTAATGTGTCTGTGCAGGACACTTTACTGCTGCTGCAGGCTCGAGTGAGCGCACTGGACGCCTCAACTCTGGACCAGGTCGAAGCCAGGCTACAGGTAACCATGACGACGGCCAATGATGCTCTCATAGTGAAAAAGTCGTTTATAAGTGATGGATCTTAAAGGCCTGTTCACACCCAAACCAACGTGACTAAGCAACAGGGCTGCAACTAGCGATTATTTTGATACTTGATTAATTTACCGATTATTAAACCGATTAGTCGGCTATTCGGTCGATTGTTGCACCAATTAATCGTCAGCTCTTAACCGATTATTCAGCTTGTGCCCCGACTTTACATTTGGTTTTAAACGTGCTTACTAACAATAAAGAGGGAACAAATATAATCTTTTAAATATACCCAAAAATACATTCACTGAAAGGGTAAAAATGACTTCTCAGGTGAATGCATCTTTTTAAAAGGATTTTTAGATATTTAAAAATATTTGTATTTTTAATATTATATTCAACA
Source organism: Moxostoma hubbsi (assembly GCA_032164185.1). Classification (NCBI taxonomy): domain Eukaryota; kingdom Metazoa; phylum Chordata; class Actinopteri; order Cypriniformes; family Catostomidae; genus Moxostoma; species Moxostoma hubbsi. The sequence continues at coordinate 1,386,921 of JAVLUX010000106.1, read as the reverse complement.
TTCTCGGGATAACAGTTTTTTTTCTTCTGCAGGATAGCTGCTTAAGTAAATGTATGTTGTTATAAAGGAGTTTTAGATATTTATATCGGAAAACAAACCAAAACAAAAATAAATCCTAAAATGTTTGTTGCAAAATTACTGGAAAAAACAATCGTAAGACTTGGTGCATAATGCAGGACTTATATTAGCCGAAATTGTCTTGGGACTCTTATTTTGAAATTATAATAATAATTATTATTTTCAAAGTACACAAGGAAATCAAAACATGCAATCATCTAAAATGTATCACAACACTTTAAAGTAATACTGTATGAGCAGTAATTTATTAATAGAAGATCATCAGCGATCGCTTGCGGTAATTGTTGATATTTCGGTAATTTAAATACTTTTTTCCCTTTTCTCTAGGGACACCGTCAGTCAATATCAATATCAATATCAAGATTAACATGATGTTGATTAACTTGTATCAACTTAACAGTAGGGATGTGCATGAGTACTTTAATCGACTATTCGAGTACTCGTTCTGCACCAGCTAGTCGAATCTTGGGACTTTTATTTTGAAATAAGTATTTCTTATTTCTTTTTAAATACACAAGGGAATCAAAACATGTAATCATCTAAAATGTATCAACACTTTAAAGTAAACATTGTCATGCTAATAAATACTGTATGAGCAGTAATTTATTAATAGTAGATCATCACTGATCGCTTGCCGTAATTGTTGATATTTCGGTAATTTAAATACTTTTTTTCCTTTTCTCTAGGGACACCGTCAGTCAATATCAATATCAATATCAAGATTAACATGATGTTGATTAACTTGTATCAACTTAACAGTAGGGATGTGCATGAGTACTTTAATCGACTATTCGCGTACTCGTTCTGTACCAACTAGGTAACTATTATAAACGCTACTCGAATATCGTAAATGTACCTGCCGTGAGCAATGCTGAAATGCACTATACTTTCCCTCTGAATCTCACCAAATCTCGCAGTTGTAACGGCGTCCACTGGGGGGTGCTGTGGATGTGCGTTGAATTCTACTTCTTCGGAGCGTTCGTTTTGAATCAAATAAACAAAAAACATCGGCAACTACCTGTCATATTTCCCGATAACAATTGCAAAAAAGCAATTATTGACACTGATTAATCATTAAAACCGATATATCGATTGACCTCAAAAGTATATGCGATTAATTGCGATTATTTCGATTAATCGGCACATCATGTTATTCATTTGATTACGATTAGTACTCTATTGATAGCCAAAACTGTACATAGTGAGATCAATGGCAAATTTTCTCTAAACTGTTGGTTGTTTAACATTTTCTGGCAAATATTAATATAAAATAAAATTAGTTTAGAATTCAGCTCATGTGCAATCACATCATTTTACTTGAGTTTGAATGCGTCTCTTAATGTAAAAGATCTTTGCATGTTTTTGTGTCTTTGTGTGAATGACTTTCTGTTAATAGTTTCTACAGTGTCGATGTTGAGTCTTGATAAAAAAAAACTTGATAAAAAACTCTTGCATGTAAAAAACCTTTGTAATGTGTGGATGAAAGTGAATTTTTAACACTAATTTGCATAATATGAGTGAAGTTGGAAGTGACCGCAGGCGTTCTGCTGATGTGTGATTCTCTGTAGAGCGTTCTGGGAAAAATGAATGAAATCGCAAAGCACAAGGCGGCCATTGAGGACGCTGAGACCCAAAATAAGGTGCGTTCAAGCGCTCGTCACCAATCAGTTTTAATATTCATCATCACTGAATGGAGAAATAGTAACATCACATTCATCACTGATTTATCTGCGTGTGTTTCAGGTGTCGCAGCTGTATGATGTCGTTCAGAAGTGGGATGCGATGGCGACCTCACTTCCTCAGGTGGTACAGAGACTGATCGCTGTTAAAGAACTACATGAGCAGGGTGACACATCTGTTTCTCCACCTTCATGTCACTTAAAAATAACTCAAACATTTCTCCACCAGACTTCAGACAAAATACCGGCTGATTTCTTCTCCATTTTCCAGAAACACATGCACCATAAATTAGCTTTGTTTTTGCAGTTACTGGCCAAATGCACGATATCTCATAGGTCAAATTGTATATGAATATTTGAATACAAACTCTATGCAAGTTATGCTTAATATGTTAATATTACAAGTTATGCTTAATAGCGCTTTGTTTTTGTTCTCAAATGTGTCGGACGCATCTTCATAACACATCTTTAATATGCCTTTCATTCTCGGGGTTGCCACAAGGGGCGCTATAACAGGCATTAAAACTGATGTTTTCTGCAATCCGTTTCCTCTTTCAGGTCAAGCGTGCACGCCTGTACTTGTTTTCTGGCCTGAATGTGTCATTTTTGTCTTTTATTTTAGTATTATTGTATTTTTATTTTCAGCCATGCAGTTTGGGCAGCTGTTGACTCATCTGGACACGACACAACAAATGATCAACAACTCACTGAAGGACAACACGACTCTACTAACACAGGTGTGTGTGTGTGAGAAAGAGAGTGCGTACGCGCGCGCATGCGAGCGGGAGGGAGTGTGTTTGTGAGGGAGAGAAAGCGTGTGCGCGTGAGAGCGCGCGGGTGGGAGAGTGCGCGCGGGAGCGAGCGTGCAAGAGTGTGTTTGCGCGATTCACAGATCTACGCTGTAATGTTTATATCCGATAACAATGCTAATAATATTTACGTTGGATAATTTTTAATAGTTTTATTTCAGTTTTTTCTTCTCACAATTATACTAAAAACAATTATAGAACAATAATTACATATTATGAAAATGGGGATCAAGAAACGCACAATATGATGATTACACACATCATCCGTGTGAGTCTCGGCATAGCTTTTGACCTGCTTCTCTTTTACACACATAGATAATTAAAATATCAAAACGCGGATCAAATGTAGCCGATATTTGGCCATTTTGCGATTATCGGCATCGACCAATAAACATTTTAACTTTTTTTTTTTGTGTCAGTTCCAAAATCTATTAATAGATTTAACAATGGACCATAAACTAATTAGATAGCGAACTACTTGGATGGTAAATTTGTTTTCAAGCCAATTTAAGAATTTTGTGTTGTTGAGTTATATTTATATCGGCCATCTTGCTCTCGAGAAATCCACCAATCGAAAGTATTGATTCAATATTGAGAGAAATGATCTGCACAGCACTCTTATTAAACAAATGGTTATTTCAAGCATGACACGTCTCACTAAATGGCAAACAAGTCTAATATTATCAACTAAGGCCAAATGAATCATGTTATAAGAGCGTCGACTTATTTCAGTTTCAACTTTTGACCACAAAGTGGCGCTAGTATGGAAGTAAATGCACGACTGAAGTCTTTGAAGCATAAAAGCATGTTGGCGTTTACAGTGTTTGCATTTGGGGAAGCTGAAATGTAACATTGTATTTTTCAGCATTGATTCGGACCATTTCACTTCCTCAAATTCGGCTTGTAAATTCAAACTTCTACATCCAGGAACGAAACGAGCATAAACGTAAGTGCATATTTTAACAGTTTGTGTTGCTAGAGGGTTTAAGTTAGAGACCTCAAATTTGGGTCAGTTATGCTTGAGCGTATTCTCTATCAGTTTGCCAAATTTCACAACTTTCCTACGAACGGTTCAATGGGTAGAAAGAACGAGAGCGCGAATGGACCCCTTTGGTGATTGTCCCCAAAGCATCGGTGGAGCTGATGATCTCCAGCATGTTTAGATCAAGTGTCAGTGAGTTTACAGAGAGACCGTTCTTCATTAAACCTCATTCTCATTTGTGCAGGTGCAACAAACCATGAAGGAGAACCTGGTGTCTGTGGAGGAAAACTTCGGCGCTCTGGACCAGAGAATGAAGAAACTGTCGAAATAATAAAAGCTTGTTTTTAATTGAGGAGGAAGGACAGGGAGATCGAGCTCGTTTCCTCACGTCATGACCTTGTTTTCTGCAAAGTTTGAGACCAAATGTTGCACACTACAGAACACTGTTAACCTTTGACCTTTAGGGGTCTCTAATGAGCTGATGCTTATCGTTATGATACTGTAACTTACATGCATACACAAACTCCAATGTCTAACTCAACCCAAGTAAGGAACTTCCTGTTTGAAAGATGATTTAGTGTCCTTAGTTGTGTATTTAAGCGCCGCTTTTCTTTATTCATGATAGATATGGGGACTTTTGAGTCGAAAACTGGCAGAGAGATTCTGTATGTGTGTATATATACACATCCCTGTATGTACCATTGATGTATTAAGCGCAATGTTCAACGATTATGTCATTTTCCAAGATAGAATATAAAATGCATCTCGAGATGTGATAATAAACATGCTTTCAGAAATTGCATACGAGCCTTTAATCACTGCCGACTCCAGAATTCCCGAAGACATTTCCAGTGTAAAAAATGCAAAATTTTAAATGTATATTCATCCATAAAGTTTCTGTCTCACATATTCTCGCTTTCATGCACAATTATAACATGCATGGTGATCCATCCATCCATCTTCAACCGCTTATCCGAAGTCGGGTCGCGGAGGCAGCATCTCCAGCAGGGTGCCCCAAACTTCCCTATCCCGAGCCACATTAACCAGCTCTGACTGGGGGACCCCGAGGCGTTCCCAGGCCAGTGTGGAGATGTAATCTCTCCACCTAGTCTTGGGTCTTCCCAGAGGCCTCCTCCCAGCTGGACGTGCCTGAAACACCTCCCTATAGGGAGGCGCCCAGGGGGCATCCTTACCAGATGCCCAAACCACCTCAACTGACTCCTTTCGACGCAAAGGAGCAGCGGCTCTACTCCGAGCTCCTCGCGGATGACTGAGCTCCTCACCCTATCTCTACAGGAGAAGCCCGCCACCCTTCTGAGGAAGCCCATTTCAGCCGCTTGCACTCGTGACCTAGTTCTTTCGGTCATGACCCAGCCTTCATGACCATAGGTGAGGGCAGGAACAAAAATGGAGCGGTAGATCGAGAGCTTTGCCTTCCGGCTCAGCTCTCTTTTTGTGACAATGGTGCGATAGAGCGAGTGCAATACCGCCCCCACTGCCCCGGACCAACCTCCCGCTCCATTGTCCCCTCACTCGTGAACAAGACCCCGAGGTACTTGAACTCCTTCACTTGGGGCAATACCTCCTTCCCTACCCGGAGTACACACTCCATCGGTTTCCATGCATGGCGATATAGCTGAAAATGCATATCAGAGCAAATAAAAAAAATTGTAATTCCATATTTCAGGTTTTTCCATAATTAAGAGAAATTATAAAACAGTTTCATTGTTTAAAATGTTTTAATTTGTTAAAAAAAAAAAAAAAAAAAAAAATCAACTCCCAACAAAAAAGGAAACGCTACTTGTTCACAATTCTCAAAGTACTTTCTTTACAAATTAAACATGAATATGAGAAAGGAAGAGGATTCTCTGCAGGAGAAATATTTTTACACATTGATCATTTTTTTCCTAAAAAAGGTGTACAAAATAAAATACTAAAACTGTACATATTTACATAAAATTCAATAGTAAAATTGCATAATCAGCCTCATTATTTTAAATATTCTTGTGCCTGTGTTGATGGAGTGGCTCGCAGTAACACACAGCACTGTGCTGACACTATCCACGATTAAAGCCCCTAAAAACCTACAAAAACAATCTCTCCCCCTCACGCACACACACACATATACTGACAAAAGTCCTACTAGAGTTTCAGGCTGAAAAACCTGGTCATGAGGCAGTCTAAAAAAATAAAAAATGACAATATTGTGATACTAAATCAGTCAGTTGTTTGGTTAGAGTTGAAAAGGAGCAGATTCCCAGCGTAACAGGCGATCTTGGATCTGGAACACGCAGTACCACTGATGGACACATAGGGAGCGCTAGAGTCACGTGTCATACAAGAGCAATAAACATACAGTTCTGTTAAAGATGTACGAGAAAATGGAGAAGATGCGAGTACATGCTTTGAAGTTCACATTACTGTTATTAAACCGGCACACATTCATCAAACTATTCGTAAAACTGGCGATATAATTATTAAAGTATCAAATCATGTGACAGCAATAATTGTTAAGTTGCCAAATTCCTGTCGCAATATAAAATGTGACGATAAAAAAAAAATGGTCAAATTTATGTGAATTAAATTGTGGAAATCATGTGACAACGATAATTATTAAATTGTGAAATTCACGTTAAAAACGACAATTACATCGTTGAATTCATGTGAGAAAATAATTGTCAAATTTATGTGAATTGTCAAAATATGTGAAAAAAATTATTAAATTGTCAAAATCATGTGACAATGATAATTATTAAATTGTCAAATTCACGTTAAAAACGACAATTACATCGTTGAATTCATGTGACAAAAATAATTGTCAAATTCATGTGAATTAAATTGTCAAAATAATGTGAAAAAATTATTAAATTGTCGAAATCATGTGACAACGATAATTATTAAATTGTCAAATTCATGTTAAAAATGACAATTACATCGTTGAATTTATGCGAATTAAATTGTCAAAATAATGTGAAAAAAATTAAATTGTTGAAATCATGACAACAATAATTATTAAATTGTCAAATTCATGTTAAAAATGACAATTACATCGTTGAATTTATGCGAATTAAATTGTCAAAATAATGTGAAAAAAATTATTAAATTGTCGAAATCATGTGACAACGATAATTATTAAATTCACGTTAAAAACGACAATTACATTGTTGAATTCATGTGAGAAAATAATTGTCAAATTTATGTGAATTGTCAAAATATGTGAAAAAAATTATTAAATTGTCAATCATGTGACAATGATAATTATTAAATTGTCAAAATATGTGAAAAAAATTATTAAATTGTCGAAATCATGTGACAACGATAATTATTAAATTCACGTTAAAAACGACAATTACATTGTTGAATTCATGTGAGAAAATAATTGTCAAATTTATGTGAATTGTCAAAATATGTGAAAAAAATTATTAAATTGTCAATCATGTGACAATGATAATTATTAAATTGTCAAAATATGTGAAAAAAATTATTCAATTGTCGAAATCATGTCAACGATAATTATTAAATTGTCAAATTCATGTTAAAAATGACAATTACATCATTGAATTTATGCGAATTAAATTGTCGAAATCATGACAACGATAATTATTAAATTGTCAAATTCATGTTAAAAATGACAATTACATCGTTGAATTTATGCGAATTAAATTGTCAAAATAATGTGAAAAAAATTATTAAATTGTCGAAATCATGTGACAACGATAATTATTAAATTCACGTTAAAAACGACAATTACATTGTTGAATTCATGTGAGAAAATAATTGTCAAATTTATGTGAATTAAATTGTCAAAATATGTGAAAAAAATTATTGTCAATCATGTGACAATGATAATTATTAAATTGTCAAAATATGTGAAAAAAATTATTCAATTGTCGAAATCATGTCAACGATAATTATTAAATTGTCAAATTCATGTTAAAAACGACAATTACATTGTTGAATTCATGTGAATTAAATTGTCAAAATAATGTGAAAAAATTATTAAATTGTCGAAATCATGTGACAACGATAATTATAAAATTGTCAAATTCACGTTAAAAATGACAATTACGTTGTTGAATTAATGTGACAAAAATAAGTATTCAGTTGTCAAATTACTATCGTGATATAAAATTGTTGAATTCATTTGCCAAGTGTGATAACTAAAAAAAAATAATTGAATTCATGTGACAATGTTAATTATTAAAATTGTCAAATGAAGTGACAATAATTATATTGTCAAACTCATTTTTAAAAAAAATTATTCAATTGTAAAAATTCATGCGACAACAATAATTATAAAAATTGTCAAGTTATAATAATTAAATTTTCATGTGAATGAATGCTATTAAATTATGGAATTGATGTGACAATAACTATTAAACAATAGTCACATTAAATGTTACGATTTTAGCAAGAATGATTACATGAAATGTAACAATTCTTAAATTGTAATGTTCAAATTACAGCAATAGCTTTTCTTAAATTGACACAGTCGTGTGACAATTTTCATAAGAAAGGTTTACGAACAATTTTTAATGGTCAAATTAGTGCAAAAGTTTACGAAAGCATGGCTTTATGAACATGATCTATTCTTGTCACGTGACCAACGATAACCATTAAATTGTGGAATTCTTGCGACAAATATTCTGAAATTGTAACATTTCATGTGACAATTTTCGCAAGAATGGTTATATGAACTGTAACAATTCTTAAATTGTCGGATGGTTTTACGAATGATTCGAATATTTTTTTAAATGGTCACATTTTTTGCAAGAATTTAAAACGTTAACGGTTGTTAAATTGTCGTATTTTTAAGAACATCTGTGCGGTAATTTACGCAATAATGGTTTAACGAACGACAACTATTCTTACACGGAAACATCAGTCTGGAAATTTAAGCAAGAACAGTTTTACAAACAATAACCGTCACATTCATGCCACCACTTACGCAACAGTAGTTGTACATACGATTTACGTGTTTCATGAATGAAGCTCATCACGAGTACTCGAGAGATCACGGCACCCAGACAAAAGACGAGACTGTTAACGGCAGTTTAACGGATAAAATAAAAAACAGAAAAGTGTGTGAGCGGAAGCGAGATAACCAGACAGACACGATTCAAGCGGCAAGTCTTCACAGTGCAACTCAGTCAAACGGCGTGACGTGGCCTGGTGATGGTGGTGTTGCCATGGCAGCAGTGCTGGTGTTGGCGGTAAGTACAGTAACACGAGGGCTATCGGATCACGCGTCGTCTCTTCCCTCTTGCGGATCTCGCCGGTCTCAACAGTGCCATCTGCATAACACAAAAACACGAGTTAATGCCAGTCTAAAGAACCTTTCCGAAATCAAGACAAAAATTATATTCGATTATAATTTTAAAATCTATTAAGAATAAATGAAAATAAAGGTGAGAGATTGTAAGTCCGCCGATCGGCCATTTTTGGCTTGTTTTCCATAAATAATATCTAAAACTCAAATACTTAAAATAACGTACATGTACATTAGCAGCTACACTGCAGAAGAAACAATTGTTAATGTGGAATATTAAATACAATTTTTAAATATTGTAAAATATCTAAAATCTGCCAACATAAAAACAAGATACATTTACTTGAACGTGTACGATATTTAGACTCGCTTTTAGAGAATATTTGGAAAACAAGACAAAAACTCTTGATTACAATAGTTTTTTTTTTTTTACTGAATTAAACTTAATAATAAAAATAATAATTTAACTTTTAAAAGCAGATTTTGTCCTCTATTGTTAGTAAGCACGTTTAATATAACCTTTTAAGTCGTGGCACAAGCAGAATAATCGGTTAAGAGTTGACGATTAATCGATGCAATAATCGCCGAATAATCGTTAGATTAGTCGATTATTAAAATAATTGCTAGTTGCAGCCCTAGTGTCCAGATAGGATGGTTACTATGGTCAAATTCAGCTTAAACAAATATTTTCAATCTTCTAATCCTAACCGTATTAAATAACAAAACTTTTACTCGACACTTTTTTCCCGTAACAGTTTACAGTAAGGTTGTACTCGTTGACACAATAGTTAACATGAACAAATAATTTGCAATAGTTTTTATTTTTACATTAAAATACATTGTAAATTAACAACGCACAATATTATATTTATACTATAAACACACAGTCCATTCAGAAAGTAATCGGACCCCTTTTTTACTGAATTAAACTTAATAATAAAAATAATAATTTCCTTGGAATTTGTATCAAACTTTTAAAAGCTGATTTTGTCGTCTTTATTATTAGTAAGCATGTTTAATACAACCTTTTAAGTCGTGGCACAAGCAGAATAATCAGTTAAGAGTTGACGATAATCGTGGAATAATCGTTAGATTATTTTTTACATAAAAGTTGTACGTTTTTTTTTTTTTTTTCACATTTTATTTATGTTATGCTAAAATGATTTAAATTATTAATTTTTTTCCACATCAATCTACACATTATACCCCAATGCAAAAAACTGGTTAAATTTGCCAATGTATTAAAAAGACTGAAATATCTCATTGGAAAGGCACAGACCTGTCTGTATATATATATATATATAAGGATTATAGCTGTAAATGCATATCAGACCAAAAACCAAGTCATGAGATCAAAGGAACTGCCTGTAGAGCTCAGAGACAGGATTGTGTCGAGGCACGGGTCTGGGGAAGGATACAAAAATTTTGGCTAGTTCGGGTTCCCAGAGGTGGGTAGAGTAGCCAAAAACTGTACTCAAGTAGAAGTAACTACTCGAGTAGAAGTAAAAGTGATGTTTAAAATTACTCGAGTAAGAGTAATAAAAGTATTCAATTAAAATAATACTCAAGTAGTGAGTAACTAGTTACTTTCATATGTAACATAATGGACATTTATATCCCAATATTCCATTAAATAATACACATTTAATATGCATTACAGAACGCAACACAATTAAGACGTCAGACAGAATCAGAGACCTTTTAGATACAGACATCGCCTGTCAATCAATCTCCCGAGGGTATTCCAAGATGGCCGACAGTGGACTGACATGCTAGAAAGACTTTGACTGAATGTTATCCTCGGTCACCATTTACTCTCATTGCATGTTTTTTCCCCCTCCATATTTTAAAAGGGAATGGTGACAGAGACAGTCAGTCTCTAACATCTTTTGGGTTCCACCAAATACAGAAAGTCCCACATGGGGAGAACGGCCTTAGTAAGAGAGGTGACCTAGAACCCGATGGTCACTCTGGTTCTCCAGAGATCACGTGTGGAGACGGGAGAAACTTCCAGAAGGACGACCATCACTGCAACACTTCAGTGCTTCAACGAACTGAGTTAAGGGTGTGAATAATTTTCTTTTCAGTTTTTTCCTTTTAATAAATTTACAAAGTTACCAAAAATCTGGTTTTTGCTTTGTCATTATGGGGTATGAAGTGCAGGTTGATGTGAAGAAATAAATTTTTTTTTTAAGCATTTTAGCCCAAGGAAGCAACATAAAATGTAGAAAAATGGGTCTGAATACTTCCTGAATGCTCCGTATGTCATATTACTATCATTATAATTTTCATAAACACATTGTTTATAGTTTAAACATTTATCGCATTTAGCCACCGTTTCATCTCTCACACACACACACACACACACATGCACTCTCTCTCACACACACACACTCACTCACATGCACTCTCTCTCACACACACACTCACTCACACACTCACATGCACTCTCTCTTACACACACTCTCTCTCACACACACACACTCACTCACACACACACTCACACACACACTCACATGCACTCTCTCTCACACACACTCTCTCTCACACACACACACTCACACACTCACACACACACTCACACACACTCTCACACACACACACACACACTCACACACTCACATGCACTCTCTCTCACACACACTCTCTCTCACACACACACACTCACTCACACACACACACGCACGCACTCTCTCTCACACACACACACACACTCACACACACTCACACACTCACATGCACTCTCTCTCACACACACTCTCTCTCACACACACACACTCACTCACACACACACACGCACGCACTCTCTCTCACACACACACACACACTCACACACACACTCACTCACTCACACACACACGCACACGCACTCTCACACGCTCACACACACGCACTCTCACAAGCACTCACACACACACACGCACACACACTCTCACAAGCACTCACACGCACGCACGCACACGCACACGCACACACACACGCACACACACACACATGGGTGTGCGTGTGTGTAAATTGTTACAATTTTTTCCACATTATAATAATTTTATTGCCATAAAAAATAATGCCTCAATGCAAAAAAAGCTTAATGGTCCTTAAAAATAAGCTTTTTTATTTATTTATTTATTTATTTTTTTGCAGGAAAATAAATTATTTTCTTTCTTTTGCCTTTGGTTTGGAAATAGTTTTTGTTTCCTGTAATGCGGTTTATTATATTATTGTGTTCTACGCTTACTGCAGCGGCGGGCTCTTCTATGATGCTGTCCATCCCCCCCGGCAGCTCCGGCGTCCTCTGCAGCCTGAGATGAACAACAAGAGTGTAAAAACACAAATCACAATTGCTCCAATCGATGCTCATGTTGGTCTTTGATCTGCTGCACTTACGACTGCTTTCTCTTGCGCCCCCTCCTGGACACTGTGTGCATGTCTTCAGCCTGTGTGAGAACAGAACACATGATTACTGCAACCCCAAGTATGAAAATGTTGGGACAGTATGAAAAATTCAAATAAAAACAAAAATGAGTGATTTGTAAATTATATATTCACCCTTTGCCATGTTTAAACGCCACAACTAATTAAATCTAATAACACTTATTAAGCATTTGGGCACTGAAGACACACGTTTAGAAAGTGGAACTCACACTTACCCTCCCCTGCTCAGTGCCCCTGTTGTTAATGTCATCGCCCGCCTCTCTTCTCGCCCTCTCACCGGGACTCAAATACCCCTGCAGCCTTCGTTCCTCATCCTCCTCCTCATTTTCATCATCATCTTTATCTCCTCTCCGCTCCATTCCCAAACCAATCCCATTGCTGTAGAGACACACGTTGGCCAAGCCGTCCATCTTGGCTTCCTCCATGAAGGCGGGATGCAGGGGGGCGTCCGACAGGGCGTCAGCCCCTGCTGGTTTACTGGGGGGTGGCGTCGAGGGGTCTTCACTCAGTTTGGGCGTTCCGCGAGCGGGAGACTGCGCCATTTCCATGCCGATACGGGACAGATCCGGGTTATGGACTGAACATGCCCGGCGTGGGCTGAGAGAGGGTGGGGCGCTGGTCTGCTGGAGGATGGGCGGCAGCTCCGGGTACGTCAGGGGGGTAGAGTCAGACCCACCTTCGGTTCGCTCACTGACCTGCAGGAAGGAGGTGTAGATCGTGTCCATGAAGGAACTGTAGGGGTCAAACAGCCCCGTCCCGCTCCCACTCGAGCCCTCTCGCTGCTGCGCAGATGTCTGGACTGGACTGAGCAGGGAATTCTGGGATATCTGAGCTGATGGAAGCTCTTCTTGTGATGGAGGAGTCTCGTGGAGAGACACTGGCTTCTCTCCCATCAGTGTCGGCGCCATTGTGAGCTGAAGAGTAGAAAGTGCATCACTGTTTTAAATCCACACATCATTAGGGATTAGAGGCAGACCGATATATCGGTTTTACCGATCAATCGGTGCCGATACTTGCTTTTTGGAACTATTGTTAAAATCATGCATTATATGCACCAAATATTTTTTTTATTCTGGATATTTTTGGGATTTTGGTTGAATCATAAATTGCATCTGATATTCAGATTATTTAGGACTCTTTGTCAGTGCAAAAAACACAAAACACCCAGTGTGCTGCAGTTCTGTGGATGGAAACACCTTGTTGATGGGAGGTCAACAGAGAATGGTCAGACTGGTTCGAGTCTACGGTAACTCGGATAACTGCTCTGTACAATTGTGGCGAGATGAATAGCGTGTCTGACTGCTGTTCTGAGACGCAGGTTGGCGCTGTTTTGGTGGCACGAGGGGGAGCTACACAATATTAGGCAGGTGGTTTTAATGTTGTGGCTAATTTCTCTCTCTCTCTCTGAGATGGATAGATTATATATATATATATATATATATATATACACACACACACTCTCTCTCACACACACACACACACTCTCTCTCTCTCTCTCTCACACACACACACTCTCTCTCTCTCTCTCTCTCACACACACACACTCTCTCTCTCTCTCTCTCTCTCTCACACACACACACTCTCTCTCTCTCTCTCTCTCACACACACACACTCTCTCTCTCTCTCTCTCACACACACACACTCTCTCTCTCTCTCTCTCTCACACACACACACACTCTCTCTCTCTCACACACACACACTCTCTCTCTCTCACACACACACACACTCTCTCTCTCACACACACACACACACTCTCTCTCTCACACACACACACACACTCTCTCTCTCTCACACACACACACTCTCTCTCTCTCTCTCTCTCACACACACACACACTCTCTCTCTCTCTCTCTCTCTCTCACACACACACACACTCTCTCTCTCTCTCTCTCTCTCACACACACACACTCAATTCAATTCAATTCAATTCAAAGGGGCTTTATTGGCATGAATGTAAACAATACAATATTGCCAAAGCAGAGGCTGTGTAAAAATAGAACTACACCTTAATCTATAATTAATACATTTGACAGATATAAAAATAAATAATAGAAATAAATATATAAAAAAAAAATATATATATAAAAAAAAATATATAAAAACAGCTTCAGAACTGCTGAAGACCACAGTGTTTAAATAACTGACATATACTTAAACATACATGAATATACA
>JAVLUX010000106.1:1352500-1367500 GCA_032164185.1 Moxostoma hubbsi | reverse complement strand
CTCCAAGAGCCCCGGCCCCAACAGGAGAGAGTCCAGTAGAGTAGGCGTCTTCTCCAGAGACACTCCATCCGCAAACAACTGCTGCTGTGGCGTGGGAATCTCCATATTGAGTGGTAATGGCAACATGCCACCAGGATTCTGCCCAAGCAGTAGAGATGCCATGAGGAGGGCCTGAAGCCCAGGCGTCTTGTCACCCTCTTCCATCCCTGGCGGATTTAACAGACTGACAAGATTGAGAGGAAGCTCACCCTGGGTGCCGAGCGTTGAGGGCAGCACATTGAGAGGAGAGTTCAAGATGCCACCGGTAGGCGGTACTGGTTGCTGGGGTTGGGTGCCTCCTGTCACAGAGGGCTGGCTGCCTGTCCAGAGCCCTAAAGGCAGGGAGCCCAGGAAGGGCGGCAGCAAGGAGGGTAGTCCGGCATTGGAGGATAAAAGCTGGAGGAGTTGTTCTTGGTTCATGAAAGGGAAGGCCTCAGCCAGCGGCAAGGACACAGTGGGGTCAGCGGAGAGGTTGGAGAGGTCGGACGTGGGGGCAGCGGGCAAAGAGAGGCTGTGGTCTGAGTCACAGCTACCCAGAAGTCGTGTGTCTGGCTGATCTGCTGTGTCTCCAGAACCTGAAAAAATAAAGAGAACTCAAAAGTGTGAAAATTGTCATCCAGGTGATACACTTTTTGGTAGATATATCTGTTTGTGATTTAATGCCATACCAACTCCTGTGGCTAAAAACAAGTGACAATACAAAAAAATGCCTCTTTTGGTAGATATAGAAGTCTGTTTTCACACCTGGTCTGAACCAGAGTTTGTTTTTATATATTTAGTTTTACTAGAAATACTTGCACTGATTGGCACTTGGGCCTGTCTGCCATGGATGCCATGGTGTGTGTGAACCCAAGTTTGGAACACAGCTTTCAGTGCCAACCAAACAAACCCAAAACAGATGTCAAATTGACTGTGGTCTACACCAAGATCACTAGGGTGAAAATGCCCTAAGACACACAAGACGTGAGAAAATCTTACCTTCGGTTTCCACAGCTTGATTGTGGTTTGAGTGGTGGGGCGGGTTTATTTGGTAGGTGTTGTGGTCAGGAGAAGTCCCAGTTGTTTTGAGGCCACAATCTTTCTCTGGGAGAGAGGGCAAGCAGGACACTGAGGACATCTGGTTTACCATGCTTATAACTGAACTGCTGAGGTCTGGCTGTGTGCCTGTTTGGGGCTGGCTCAAGTTCAGGATGGTGTTGCTGGAGGCTGTTTTGAGGTTCATGGTTGTCTCATTACCCATCGGACGAAAGGGCTGCGATGGGGGCAGCTGGGAAGAAGGTTCAGGCATGGGCACTGGGCTTTGGGGTTGAGGATGCAGGAAGCGTAACGTGGGCTGGCTGTCGCATTGGGGTGTCTGTGGAGTGATGGGTCTTGATGAAGGGGACAGGTGAGTATGTCTGTTGCTAGGCATGGGAGCGGTGCTGCAGGGCTGCTGGGCTGCATTTTGCATGCTAAGAAGCTGAAGCAGGGCGGAGAGAGGCTGGGATGGAGAAAGGGAGGAAAGTGGGTGGGAGTTAGCAAGTCCCGGCTTCTTGCTTTCCTCTGAATCCTGCAACCTAAGAGCGCTGTTCGAGTAGGAGGCGTTTGGTAAAGAGGCATTCGGAGGAGTGACATGGAGCCGGTGGTTGTCCGAGTAAGGGATTGGAGGAGAGGAAGGTGAAAGGGTGGGTGAGATGAGGAGAGGCGGTGTGGACAGATCTCCGGAGGTCTGGCACGACTGAGATTCTTTGTGCATGTTCAGTACGGTGGGCATGCAGCGTTGTCGTTTGCGGTGAGAGGTTTTCTCAGCAACAGCAGGAGGACTCTGGGAGAGGGATGGGGAGTGTGAGTGTAGCATGGCAGTTAGGGATTGTGCTCTGGTGGAGTTGGGGTGAAGGCTACTGTTTAAAGTGCTAATCAATACCTTGGACTGCTGCTCCTTGTCCAGGCCCATGAGAGGGAGTACGGACAGCGCATCTGCTGCGTTGAGCTGGCTCTGGGATTTCTGGTTGGCCAGCTGGGCTTTGGCGGCTGCAGAAAGGAGGCTGCTGGCCGGGAAAGAGCTACTGACGTGCTGCTGGCTCTTCTGTTGGCTGAGAATCTGTCCTAAAGGATGCCCAAGCAGACCTGGGGCTTGAGCAGAGTTCAGTGGGCTTGCAGTTGCCCCATTCCTATTTTCACCAGGGTTAGGGTGGGCAGACGACAGGGCCGGTGACATTTGATGGTTACTTTGGTTGCTAAAGACGGTGGAGTTAGTGTTGGAGCTGTTGTTGGTGGTATTACAGTCTTTGTAGTGCTGCAAGATGCCCTCCAGGCGACTGCAAGGGCTGGCGGGGGTGACAGGGCGCTTGGAAGAGGAGCACGGCATGGTGGGTGGCGACGGTTTGACCCCCGGGATGAGAATGGATCCTGTCGCTCCCTGTTCAGAAAGAGAAGAGGTTGAGGAATGGCGAGAACGCTGGCGAGGTGAGAAGGTATCCCGGCGTGCAGGTGAAAGAGGTGGTGGCGACTTCACACGTGCTCCCTGCGCGTTTGGTGGATGCATTCGACTAACTAGAGCCGAGGATGAAGAGGGGCATGGCGAAAAGGAGTTAGGGAGCATGTTGTTGTTGTTGGGAGATGTGGAGTTGTGCACTGTTATTTGGAGGATGCTTTGGGAGTGAGGTGGATGAGAATGAGGGTTCCACTGATGCTTCACGTAAGCAGGCGCCTTGCTGCCCATTGGTGTTTGTGTCATGGGCTTCTTTAAGGTTGAGTTTTGTTCTGGGGGTCGTGAGAGGGGGGTGCGGCTAACAGAACCGTTTTGCAGAACAGAACGAGGAAAGTTGATGCTGTTGGATTTGGGCTGGTTGTGTCTCGGATGGGAGTAAGTGCAGAGAGAGCTATCTCCGTGAGCCACATTAGACCCTCTCGGCTCTCTGACATCCACTGAGCATATAACACCTCCTTAAACAAACAAGCAGATGGCACAACTCACCTTCCTGAACACAGTGGTACATGTATATGATACTCAGACACAACTGGTTCATTTTTGCGTATTGCACAATCTTTAAAAAACATAAATTTGTTGTTGCAGTTAAAATTAACAGTGAGTTGAACATAGAAGATACTGTTATTTTAGACATTCAATGCATGCATGTATCTCGATTGCCACTCCAATTAGTTCAGCTTTAAATTTCAATCTCAAGAACTTGTACATTTTGTTTCGGTCAACGGGAGACTCTCCTCGACCGCCACCAGTGCGCTACATCCACCTGGATGATGCGGCGGCAGCCATAGTGCGCCAGTACGCCCACCACACACCAGCTATTGGTGGAGAGGAGAGAGTAGAGTGATACAGCCAATTAATGGATGGGGATTATTAGGAGGCCATGATTGAGAAGGGCCAATGGGGGGAATTTGGCCAGGACACTGGGGTTACGCCCCTACTGTCAGGACCACAGAGAGTCAGGACCTCAGTTTAACGTCTCATCCGAAGGACGAAGCCTTATTACAGTATAGTGTCCCCATCACTATACTGGGGCATTAGGACCCACACAATCCGCCGGGTGAGCACCCCCCGCTGGACTCCCTAATAC
The DNA here is from genome assembly GCA_032164185.1 of Moxostoma hubbsi. Classification (NCBI taxonomy): domain Eukaryota; kingdom Metazoa; phylum Chordata; class Actinopteri; order Cypriniformes; family Catostomidae; genus Moxostoma; species Moxostoma hubbsi. The sequence continues at coordinate 1,363,904 of JAVLUX010000106.1, read as the reverse complement.
CTCGTCCAGGTGCAACCATGTTGTGGAAGAATGTAAGGTTATGGTATTAAGATGCAAACCTGTGGCATGAGCCGACGGGGTGAGCTGTGAGGGCTGCATGCTTTGGCAGAGTGCTGCCATGGCGTCAACTTTCCTGCGATGGTTGCAGAGTTTGGTCATGTCTTCCTCAACCTTACCTGTCTGATGACCAGGAGCTTGAACCATCGCAGCAGGGTCAAAGTTAAACACCTGCATCGATTTAGAAACACACATGGTAAATAATGAGTTACTCTGGACTAGGAACGTGTATAAAAACAATGTATGTATAGGTCAAGTAAATTCACGGTAATGTGGCGGCATGGAGTGATCTCACCTTATTTGGGACAAGCGGGCACTCAAGTCCACACTTACACGTGCCATCTGTCCGCAGGTACACCCTCACCTCGTCCACAGTTAGCAGGACTGTACCACTTGGGCTAGATGAGGTCAGAAGAGATGAGACAAGAGGAAAGGATGTGAAAAAAGGACTGATTTGACATTTTTGATTGACAGCACTTTAAGGTTTTCATGCAACGCTGCAAAGGTAACCTAAGGCACGATTTGGAAAATCTTTAAAACAGAAGTGTACCTGATGTAAGACACAGTCCCATTTTTCACCTTCCTCTGCCAGCCAACCGGGATCTGAGCGGCGAGCGTCGTACCTCCATCTTTATCTCCTGCCGCACTCTCACTGCCCCCCGTCATTTTCTGCTCACACACATCCAGCTCCTAAAGACAGATAACGCTTTCAATTCTGATGCACGTCGTCTTAATTCGGATTAATTTCCACCTGTAGAATTAGGCCACATCCACGCTTGCATCGGAGTTATTTACCACATCCTAAAACCTAATTCACTGCCGAAAAATTCAGGTTAAGACGACCGTATTTACCTTAAATCAGTGTAGCATTACAGAAATGCACAACTATTTATGTCAGTCTCTTTACCAGAGTTTCCCACCAGCCCTGCAGTCTCGTGGCAATGCGTGGATTGAGGTATAAAGCAACAGTCGCGGTCTACAATGGTTTACAAAACCATTGGTTTATAAAAATATAGACATTACAGTCTCCGGTTGAATAGTTCTTAAATTGAAAAGCGCTAACACCAAACCAATGGCATCCATGTTTCTTGGGTACAGCCATGAGACACCAAATGGTCATCACTATATAGATGCATTTCCACCATTAAGCTGCGCACACACTGCCAGCAACATCGCACGCGCGACACCATCCCATTCATTTTCAATGAGAGCACAGCGACTTCCGACGAGCTGTCGCGACCGTTGGCGACTTGATGTGGGCGTGTCCAGCGACACGCAAAGTTGAGACAAGTTAAACTTTATTCAAATGAAGAGCGACTTACGGAAGCGACAGCCAATAGGAGAGAAGACGGGAGAGCTCACGTGATCCATCTCTCTCTCTCAGCTCCTGCAGTAACGATGGATGAAAGGCTAATTCTTGCTGTTAGCAATCTTCCAGTGCTCTATGATACGTCTCTTCCCACGTACAAGGACATTTTTAAGACAAATACTGCGTGGAAAGGTGTCTGACTCCAGGTTGAATGGTTTTGTGGACTCGGACAGACCGGCGTTTGCGTTTTAGCCACAGATAAACCGCCGCTATGGCAAAGAGCAACGCCTTGTTTCTCGCTCATCTTTGATATAAAGCATTTTATGTACTGATTCCATTTATATTTAGTCTTTTCCCTCCAAAATGTTTGTTTTTAGCGGCAAGAAAAGCGATTCGCTGTCAACCGAGAATGTCATTTATAAACGTTACTAGGCAACCAGTAGTGGGAACGCCCACTAGCGACTTCACCACCAGCCACTGGCGACCTGCAGCGACAAAGTCACCGGCAGTGTGAACGCAGCTTTAGGCAGAACGGTTTTGAGCCCGGAGAGGAACGATTCTAGTAGCTTTTCCACTTGAGCACATTCCGGTACGGCACGATTACAAACCGTTCTACAAACCGTTCTCGTCCTGGATTTCTATGCACGGTTGGCTAATGGAATGGCAGACGAAGTCCGCTACGGAGAGGTTAATAAAATCAATAAAAATCAATTGTAAACTAGTATAACAAATCATGCCTTTTTCATCAGGGAGGTAGATTACGCTAGCTAGCTCATTAAAATGTTCCAAACGGACGCACCTATTGAGATATATATATATATATATATATATATATATATATATATATATATATAAGGAGAGGTGGTGGCGTAGTGGGCTAAAGCACATAACTGGTAATCAGGAGGTTGCTGGTTCGATCCCCAGAGCCACCACCATTGTGTCCTTGAGTAAACACTTAACTCCAGGTTGCTCCGGGGGGGATTGTCCCTGTAATAAGTGCACTGTAAGTCACTTTGGTGGTGGTGTAGTGGGCTAAAGCACATAACTGGTAATCAGAAGGTTGCTGGTTTGACCCCCACAGCCACCACCATTGTGTCCTTGAGTAAGACACTTAACTCCAGGTTGCTCCGGGGGGGATTGTCCCTGTAATAAGTGCACTGTAAGTCACTTTGGTGGTGGTGTAGTGGGCTAAAGCACATAACTGGTAATCAGAAGGTTGCTGGTTTGACCCCCACAGCCACCACCATTGTGTCTTTGAGTAAGACACTTAACTCCAGGTTGCTCCGGGGGGGATTGTCCCTGTAATAAGTGCACTGTAAGTCACTTTGGATGAAAGCATCTGCCAAATTATTGCCCGGATGATGCAAGTTGGACACTTCATGCACTCGGCGCTCACGGCTTGCCGTCCGTAGAGGAAGGGGCGGAGTTACATGGCTGCGTCGCAGGATAAAACGATTGTAAATAATGTGGCAACTTCAGTGAAGACAGCACCTCACAAATGTGATTAGAACGCTTTACCATATAAAGAACCCGTAACCGTGCCCGGATCAGCAAGGGCGGGCACGGGTTTGCCACGAAAACTGCTCTGCTCTATGGTGGAAATGAGTCCTGTAGTCTGTACATACAATTAAGATGATTTACGGGAATGTTTTCACTCTCAAAACATTTGAAGTGTGGATGTGGCCTAAAGACAATTGCGCGAGGAAAATCTTCCCTTTACGAATCACTCAACGATGTTCTTATTTGGCAATAAAAAGGTAGAACCGCACACACACAAGACAGCTTGCCGTGGCACCGTTTGACGTACCTTTTCATCTTCATTCAGCCTCGGTCAGCACCATTCGTGAAAGACAACAGTTGCAGGACATTTACGCAGCATTAACGTGGCGCAATCGAAAAATAAATCCGCCGTGACAAAATCCTCGCCGGTCTTCTCAAATGGATGGAGATGCTCCTTTGTGACTCTCCGAAAGACGGCAATCTGAAAATATAATGAAAATAAAAACAAAAAATGACATTTCTATAATGTAGGACACTGAATGTAAAACAGGGTTGATTCCTATTTCGCAAGATCCATCATGGCGGTTTTGTGCCATCTGCCCTTGAGCCGTTTCGACAGACTTTCGTGTACGTTGCGTCGTGTAATTGTTTATCCCAGATGTCCCCAAATGTTTCCCGCAAATCTTTGTAAAACTGAGCGCGTATTGAGACCATTAATTGAAATTGGCCAGCTTTAAATGCCATTTTAATTTCACTAATAATTGCAATAGTAGGAAATATCAGAATACAACATCGAAATGGAACTGCCCACGTACGCCAAAGCCCATGGGTCTGGGAGAGACCATGCCCGTAGGGCATTCTGGGGCATTGTGGTCCCCCAGCTGTGCCAATTCATTGGTCCTGATGTTGCGCCATCGCAGGTTGCCACCAGTTCTGACCCGAAAGTGGATGATCAGCATCGCCCTGTTCAAGCTGGCAACCTGCGGCGAGTACGGAGTAGTGTGGGAACTTTCGGGATTCGTAAAACGACCGTCCATTGGCGTGTATATCCTGTATGCAGCTATTAAAGAGAAACCAATGAGCCATTATATCAGGTTGCCAAATGTAGCCATATTGCACACTGCAATTCCTTGGCGCACCATGTGGCACAGGCAGGGGCGGACTGCGAAGAGAAATCGGCTTGCATAATGCAGCGGCCCATTTCAGCTTATCGTGGCCCATTCGGCACCGTTTCGCAACCGTCCCTTCGGAATATCCCAGATGCAGTTTATTGATCAAATAAAATCCCAAACATGAAACATTTTGGTGCACAGCACGGGACTTTAAGTATTAACAAGCCTGAGACACAACCGGAAATCTTATTTAGAAATTACAAAATAAATCTGCAACTATATCCAGAGATTTTTGCCGATAACGAGTTATATCGGTAAAACCGATATACCGGTCTATCTCTAATAGGAAGAGTAAACAAATCTAGAATAAACTGCCTAAAACGTTTACATGAAAGTATTACCTAAATACGAAAATACAATGCGAACACATACACTTCAGCTCATGATTGTGACTTTTAAAGCTTATATATATATGTAAATTGACGGCTGATATCTGGCCCATTATTAAACACACTATTATGTTGTAAGCTAACGCGACGCGAGATACAATAACGCTTCCGTTATAACTAACAAAGTAGTCGAGGTTAAATTATAAACACACCGTTCTAGTTGGTCGCGTCGCGTTCAGTGTGACGCGCTGTTGGCCTTCTTTAGCTCGCGGGCTACCAACCTCTGTTGTGTTTACGAAGTTTCCTGCTTCTTCAGCGCGCGCTGCACAACACGACCGGACAACCGAACAAGCTTCTCCGTTGCAAGAGCCGTTACCGTCGTCGGGTGATTTTTATGCACTTCCCTGCGTCTTCGTCCATCCGAGACGTCCTGCTTAAAAAACAAAGAGCAATAACGCAGCGTTTTATTGCGCCCCGTGCATTGTCGTCCAATTTCGCGTGAATCCTGCTTGTCCGCCGAGCGCGCGATCACTTCATTCAAAGGTCCAACGCGTCTTTACCGCGTACATATGCGAACTAGGCGTTGATTGCGGCTCTACGATGGTGCTTTTAGTTGATCTCTGTTTCCAAGTTCCTATTTCTCCTTAGGATCCCGGGCCAAAAAAAAAAAAATCATGGAGTTTTCCTTCACGCATGCGCAGTTACTGCTGTCGGCTTGGGAATTCTATGCCGCTCCATAACCACGAGGGGGAGCGCGACAGACACTTGAGGAGAAATAATAAATAAATACATATTATTATTATTATTATTATGGCTCGTTATTATGAAGTCAAATGGACTACAAAAAAAAAGTATTGTATTTGTAAAATGTTAAAATGAAAATAAAACATTTGAAAACCATATCTAAAAGGTAAAAATCTACGAACTATGCGATGATTTAGTCATTTTTGTTGCTTCACTTTCATATATTTTTTCCCATATAGGTTCCTGACATTTTTGTTTTATAAAAATGTTTTTAAAAAAAATTATATATATATATACTCTTGTTTGTACAATTTGAATTGTTCTCTCTCTCTCTCTCTCTCTCTATATATATATATATATGTGTGTGTATATATATATTTTTTTATTATAATTTTTTTTTAAATAGTACAAAATAAATACATATTATTACACAAGACACATTATTATATGTCTGTGCTATATGAATTTTCAAATCAACATTTGTATATTGTTTTGTTGTCTTATGTCAAGTTCAAAGACAGATTATGTTACTGACATCGACTGTAACCGATTACTTGTGTGTGTGATTTTGACAAATTTGAGGTATTTGTCAATCGCCATGTAATCATCATGTTTTTGACACTAATTGAACACTGCCAACCCTAATAGCACATGAGCATAGACATCTATTTGATGCGTGTTTACATCTGGAAGACGTTCTGTGATATGTCTATAAGACGTCCCCTCTCCGATGGCAATAAGACATTCAGCAGATGTCTTGAAAACGTTTATAATTTTGAGAGTTTGTAAATCTGATCTTTTTAAGACGTTTAGCAGATGTTAATTACGCTGATCGCACGTGCACAACACCAAGACGTCTTTTGATGCGTGTTTAAATTTTTTACATTGTTTGCACATCTGCCATACCTCTATAAGACGTTCCCTCTCCGATGTCAATAAGACATTCAGCAGACGTCTTTGAGAGGTTTATAGTTTAGAGTGTTTGTAAATCTGATCTTTTTAAGACGTTTAGCAGATGCTAATTACACTGATCGCACGTGCACAACACCAAGATGTCTTTTGATGCGTTTTTACATCTGGAAGACGTATTTTTTACGTTGTTTGCACATCTGTGATATGTCTATAAGACGTCCCCTCTCCGATGTCAATAAGACATTCAGCAGACGTCTTTTGAGACGTTTATAATTTAGAGCGTTTGTAAATGTGATCTTTTTAAGATGTTTAGCAGATGTTAATTACACTGATGGCACGTGCACAACACCAAGATGTCTTTTGATGCGTTTTTACATCTGGAAGACGTATTTTTTACGTTGTTTGCACATCTGTGATATGTCTATAAGACGTCCCCTCTCCGATGTCAATAAGACATTCAGCAGACGTCTTTTGAGACGTTTATAATTTAGAGCGTTTGTAAATGTGATCTTTTTAAGATGTTTAGCAGATGTTAATTACACTGATGGCACGTGCACAACACCAAGACGTTTTTGATGCGTGTTTACATCTGGAAGACGTATTTTTTATGTTGTTTGCACATCTGCAATAAGACGTCCCCTCTCTGATATCAATAAGACATTCAGCAGACGTCTTTGAGAGGTTTATAATTTTGAGAGTTTGAAAATCTGATCTTTTTAAGACGTTTAGCAGATGTTAATTAGTACGTGATGCTTTCCAGATGAAACGCCCTTTAACAGACCTCTCGGAGATGCACGTGAGCTATCTTGGGAAATTTCCGACCTAAATGATATAGTCTACAGTTATATCCTATGTCAGGCTACATCTATTTGTTTTGATGCTTTAGTAATATTGTGTGCAAACAAAATGAATAAAGCACTTTGCATTTTACATTAATAACAGCTTCAATTGCAACTACCCAAAATTGTATTGGCAGTTCGTTCAAATTAAAATAAGATTAGTCAAATTCATGAATTTAATCTGGAAATATACCATCCTTTTGGAGACGAGAGGAAGCATATTCTTCTGTTAGTATGCCATGAACTTATTACACACACACACGCGCGCGCGCGTCTTTATTGGCCTTAGCTGTGAAAACAAAACATCTTTCACCAGTACTTTATAACTACTCAGGGAAATCATAAAACCTCATTAGCGTTTAAAATGCGTGGAGCAAAGAGGGAGGAAATCGCATCTCGAGCGGTTATTTCTCTAAATATGGTATTGCAAAACGTGTCTGCAAATGCACCTGGCATTCTCTCGAGCAGAAATGAGATCCGCGAGCTCCACACATGCATCAGATGAATCTCTGCGGTGTTAAAGGCAGGTAACTCCACAAAGTTGTGCAAACAGAGGGAGTTCCTGAGAGGTAATCCGGCACCTGACACTTCAAAGGAATGTCGAGTAAACAAGTTTGGGGGATAAAAGCACAAGCTGCCAATAGAATTACACGCTCAGAGGTGATAACCATTAGGCAGCGGGGAGACTACACAGCAACAGCCAACCAATCGTGACGTGTTGATAGCGTCTGAACGCGAGCGGTGCCCTGCTCATGGAAACAGTATTTGCTGTTTCTATTCGCCAACCTGACGCGCATCCCACTTGCGCTGTTGCTAGGCAATACATTGCACGCTTTGCACCATGCAACTTTAACCACTTAACTCGTGTGTTTGGAATAGTTTCAGAATACTAATGAGATGCGTCCCCTGGTGACATCAATGGGCCAGAAGTCATCTCCATCTCCAGGTCATCATGTCCATGTTGTGTCCTCAATTATAAATCCTTTCGTTGGCAGTAAACTCGTTGTAAACACTTTCTAAATGACAACAGGGTGAATTCTGAAATATATCAAACATATACAGAAATCTGATATATGAGCATATGCATTTATAGAACATATGCATTTGTTATATACAATATATGTTGCATATTTGTACAAGTTTCACGTTGAATTATCAGTGTCTCATATGCATGTACACAAACATACATACAGTATTATTCATGCTATTTATTACTCAAAAGTGGTGACGCTAATGTTTCAGCGACTGACTTGATTTACATGACAACGAAGCAAAAGTGGAAGTAAACTATAGCAAGTTTAACACATGAACAGTATGATGTGGCTATTTAGGTGTAATACTGAAATTATGCAAGATGTGCGTTTATTAAGACCCAAAAATCAACTGAGGAAATACACGTGTGTGTGTGTGTGTGTGTGTGTGTTATTAATTCTGTGCTACATTTGTTGCATCATCTTTTTCACATCTGAAAAATAAAAACGCCACAATATAAACTTTTCTTTTATTGTCTAATTCTACTGGAAATATTTTGAAAATTCGACACAATCTGGGCATTCGTGCCGGGTCGCTGAAGACCCGAGATGTGTAATAACGTTTGGCGAAACACCCCTTGCACGACCTGGCCACGTTCATGCACGTATTGTAGGGAGTTTATTAAGCAATCGAAACGTTGTGCGCTCATGGTTTGAGTTGACGTATGTTTGGTCGAAACTATTTCTAAACAATTGCTAATCAGAAGGTTGCTGGTTTGATCCCCACAGCCACCACAGTTGTGCCCTTGAGTAAGACACTTAACTCCAGGTTGCTCCGGGGGGATTGTCCCTGTAATAAGTGCACTGTAAGTCACTTTGGTGGTGGTGTAGTGGGCTAAAGCACATAACTGGTAATCAGAAGGTTGCTGGTTCGAACCTCACGGCCAGCACCATTGTGTCCTTGAGTAAGGCACTTAAATCCAGGTTGCTCCGGGGGGGATTGTCCCTGTAATAAGTGCACTGTAAGTCACTTTGGTGGTGTGTAGTGGGTTAGAGCACATAACTGGTAATCAGGAGGTTGCTGGTTTGATCCCTACAGCCACCACAGTTGTGCCCTTGAGTAAGACACTTAACTCCAGGTTGCTCCGGGGGGATTGTCCCTGTAATAAGTGCACTGTAAGTCACTTTGGTGGTGGTGTAGTGGGCTAAAGCACATAACTGGTAATCAGAAGGTTGCTGGTTCGAACCTCACGGCCAGCACCATTGTGTCCTTGAGTAAGACACTTAACTCCAGGTTGCTCCGGAGGGGATTGTCCCTGTAATAAGTGCACTGTAAGTCACTTTGGTGGTGTGTAGTGGGTTAGAGCACATAACTGGTAATCGGGAGGTTGCTGGTTTGATCCCCACAGTCACCACCATTGTGTCCTTGAGTAAGACACTTAACTCCAGGTTGCTCCGGGGGGATTGTCCCTGTAATAAGTGCACTGTAAGTCACTTTGGTGGTGGTGTAGTGGGCTAAAGCACATAACTGGTAATCAGAAGGTTGCTGGTTCGAACCTCACGGCCAGCACCATTGTGTCCTTGAGTAAGACACTTAACTCCAGGTTGCTCCGGGGGGGATTGTCCCTGTAATAAGTGCACTGTAAGTCACTTTGGTGGTGGTGTAGTGGGTTAGAGCACATAACTGGTAATCGGGAGGTTGCTGGTTTGATCCCCACAGTCACCACCATTGTGTCCTTGAGTAAGACACTTAACTCCAGGTTGCTCCGGGGGGATTGTCCCTGTAATAAGGGCACTGTAAGTCACTTTGGATAAAAGCATCTGCCAAATGCATAAATGTAAATGTAAATTCCGAAGACTTTTCTGAAACAACAGACAGATGAGTTGCTGGTTGATGAGAAAGTTTTAATTTGCATCCTATGACATGCCAATGCCACGACAGGCGTAACTAGGCTATAGGATTATACTCCATATGGGGGAGGGGGGGGGGGGGGGGGGGGGGGGGAATACCAGTCTTTAGGGCGGTTTCCCGGACACAGATTACACCCTAATCTTGTGCTAATTTACAATGGAAAATCCTTCAAAAGACTAATCTGTGCATTAGACACACTCGATTTACATGTTTCAACTTCACTTTATGGGCCATTTCCTCTTGTGTAATGTAACGCCCTTCCATTTTCATTTTGAATGCATATCTATATGGATTATAAAGATATGCTCGTTTTATTTAACGTGTTTCTAGTTGTCAAATGGACTAGAATGAAATGTCTGCACACTTCCGCACAGCTGGGGTGGGGTGGGATTGTTTAAAGTCCTATGGAATATTCTCACAGTGATTCCATAGTGCTGAACTGCATTGGGAAACATGAAAGAATCGCCTCGGGACACTAGAGAAGAGCTATTAAAGATTTTAAAAAAAGCGAATAAATCGGTATATTATCACATGACCGATATAAAAATCGCCTATTTTTCGCAGGTGCATATGCGAACGCAAGCAAAACTGGAAAGATTCTTCAACCTCCTTGTATACGGTAGTTTTGTCAGTTCTTTTTTAACGAAAGGTTGTTTAATAAAACATGCACGGGTTACGCTAGTCTTATCTCCAGCTAGAAACCGGTTGCCAATGATTGCATCATTCCTTTCATGTGACTCCCTTACGCCCCAAATTCGTCCTGGCCGTCTTCTGACTGCATCACATTTTACGGCGCACACAAACTTCGCAGAGCGACAACAAGCGAATTCCACAAGCCCCGCCCCTCTCACCCAGCGCGGCCGCTCATTGGATGTCTCTAAGCAGAAGAATTCGCAGCGCCTCTCCGGATTGGCGCATGCGCAAAACAATCTCCTGTCATTCCGCATACTCTCGGTTAGGTTGCATCTTGAGATCCTTCCCCCCGAGTTCGGTTGTAGAGCCTCTATAAATGTCCCCGGGAGTTTCCGAAATCCACACTCGGTGACTTCAGCTGAACAATGGTTAACATGAGCGATCACCAAACTCTACAAAAACACACACAGACCCTGAATAAAAAACAGCCGCGAAAAAGAAACACTAAAAAGAAAAGGGTAAGTGTCATTTATGTCCTTCTTACTGTTTTTTAAATTCATGTTATTTACTTTTTCTCTGTCGGTGGATCGACTGTCAGGCTTGTCCTTCTGGGAAAAGGGATCGCGCATGTTTTGGCGACTGTCCCACGGCTGTTTTTGGACTACAGTTGCTCTACTCCAATTTCACTGGACTTTTTTTTTCCTCCCACCGTCTCATGTTGTAATGTAACAATGTAACGGGCTCTTTTGCGAGTGATTCATATTTCTTTTAGATGTCACTTAATTTAGAAGTTACTTCGCGATGACAGCTGTCAGTTCGGTTCAATAGCGGCAACTGTGACACATTCGGTTACATTTTTTCGAATCTCCGGCACTGTTACATTTGTTACATTGATATCAGCGATTGTAACATTTCATTGCGAGCTACAGGACATCAGCTCCTCTCGCTCTGATCCATTCACTGCTTCAGATGTTTTTTTGTATAGTTTTATGTAGTTTGTTGATTTGGTTGAACGTGTTCGCCCTT
>JAVLUX010000106.1:1340000-1347500 GCA_032164185.1 Moxostoma hubbsi | reverse complement strand
CACCTTGAAATTGAACACACACACACACACTCACACACACACGTATTTAAAACAGCAGCATGAGTACTACTGACTTATTCGTAAAAAAAAACAAATGAGAGCAAAAAATTATAATTCTTAATTTATTTGTGAACATTAATGTGTTTGTATTCTCAATATGCATTTTTAGGTCATGATGCTTAAAAAAAAATGCTTAAAAAAATTAATATATATATATATATTATTAATAATAAAAAAGTATAATAATAAAAATAAAATATATATATATAAATAACAATAAAAAAGTATAATAATAAAAATATATATATATATATATTAATAATAATAAAACATTCTAATAAAAAAATATATTAATAATAATAAAAATTAGAATAATAATAATAATAAATATATATTAATAAAACATTATAATAATAAAAATATATATATATTAATAATAATAATAAAAAAATATAATAATAAAAATATACATATATTAATAAAACATTCTAATAATAAAAAATATATATTAATAATAATAAAAAATTAGAATAATATTAATTAAAAAAATACAATATATATATATATATATATATAAAGCCAGAAATCAATCACAAAAAGATAATCTCTTCATTAAACCAAATCAGCATTCAGAGATTTTACAAAATAATAATAATAAAAAAAGAAAATAGATAATAGATAAAAAGATAATAATAATGGTAGAAATAATATTTTTTTAAATCTCAAAATAAGTGCATTATTAGGTGTGTACAGATATAAATTAATTACCATCTTTTTTTAAATAAATAAGGCACAGCTACAATCTTAAAGACGAATAATACTCACATTGCATCAAATGCATCCAAGTTATTTGATAAAGGTCCATTATTTACAAACACACAATCAAAGAACACAAACCAGTATTTAAAGATTGAACGGTGAGAACGAGTTTGCGCGGTTGTAATTCTCAATGTCAGTGCTTCTCGAGTCACGATACCGTTAAAAAAGGAATTAAAATAAATTTGGATTTTTCCAGACTATTCTGCATTCTTTATTATTTCTATTTTAATACTATTCCCGCTATACAGAGATATCCCATCATCCTAAATAAGTAAAATTCCCAGACTGCTCCAAATGCTGCTACTAATGTGACACAAACAAACAAGTTTCCTTTGAAGCCAAAGAAACAAGTTACATTAATACAGTGATTTGCCATCTATTAACTATTATTATTTGCATCGTGTGTGTGTGTGTGTCTGTGTGTGTGTGTGTGTGTGTGTGTGCGCGTGTATCAGTGTGTGTGTGTGTGTGTGTGCGTGCGTGTGTGTGTGTGTGTGTGTGTGTATCAGTGTGTGTGTATCAGTGTGTGTATCAATGTGTGTGTGTGTGTGTGTGTGTGTGTGCGTGCGTGCGTGCGTGTGTGTGTATCAGTGTGTGTGTGCGTGCGCGTGTGCGTGCGTGCGAGTGAGTGTGTGTGTCTGTGTGTGTCTGTGTGTGGTTGTGTGCGTGTGTGTGTGTTTGTGCGTGTGTGTGAGTGTGTGTGTCTGTGTGTGGTTGTGTGCGTGTGTGTGTTTGTGCGTGTGTGTGAGTGTGTGTATGGTTGTGTGCGTGTGTGTGTGTGTGTGTATGGTTGTGTGCGTGTGTGTGTGTGTGTGTTTGTACATGTGTGTGTGCGTGTGTGTGGTTGTGAGTATGTGTGCGTGTGTGTGGTTGTGAGTGTGTGTGCGTGTGTGTGGTTGTGAGTGTGTGTGAGTATGTGCGTGGTTGTGAGTGTATGGTTGTGTGTGAGTATGTGCGTGGTTGTGAGTGTATGGTTGTGTGTATGTGTGTTTGTGTGTGTGAGTGTATGGTTGTGTGTTTGTGTGTGTGTGGTTGTGAGTGTGTGTGTATGGTTGTGAGTGTGTGTGTGTGTGTGTGTATGGTTGTGTGTGTGTGTGTGTGTGTGTGTGTGTATGGTTGTGTGTATGTGTGTGTGTGAGTGCGTGCGTGCGTGTGTCTGTGTGTGTGTGTGTGTGTGTGTGTGTGAGAGAGTGCGTGCGTGTGTGTGTGTCTGTGTATGGTTGTGAGTGTGTGTGTGTGTGTGAGTGTGTGTGTATCAGTGTCTGTGCGTGTGTGCGTGCGTGTCTGTGTGTCTGTGTATGGTTGTGTGTGTGTGTGTGTGTGTGTGTGTGTGTTCTCACTTGTTGTGCGTTTGGCTTCCTCAGGATCTGCATTAACTGATGTGATCTGCTCAGCGGCTGTGCTGGATTCGGTCTCGACCACACGGCTGCTAAAACTCGGGAGTCTAAGAAAGAGAAAATCTACATTTCTGAATAGCAAATTATGTTTGAGAACAGATAAAACGGCAAAACAACTCCAAAAAAAACACACCAGTCAAAACATGCCCAGATCAGATCATGTTTCACCCCAAAACTAAAACACAAATAACTGAAATGATATTTCTCATAGTAAAAATGTCTGTAATAAATTATTTTATTTAAATCAGCACAATTAAAGGCAGCACAACAAACGCTACCATGATGTGTGTATACACGTCACAATATTTATCCTATTAATAAATGAATATTATATTTATTTTTTGCATTACAGTAATGTTACTTTGTTTTCAGAACCATGAACATCTTCATAAAAACAAAATAAAAAACTTTTTAAAAATATTTAATTCAATGGACTCATTTATGCACATCTTTAAAAAAAAAAAAATTCAATTTTTTAAAATATTTAATCAATTAACTCATTAATGCACATCTTTTATGCACATCTTTAAAATAAATAAATTTTAAAAAAAACTTTAAAAAAATATTTAATTCAATTAACTCATTTATGCACATCTTAATTTTTTTTTAAATATTTAATTAAATTGACTCATTTATGCACATCTTAAAAAAATTGTTTTTTAATTTTTTTAAATATTTAATTAAATGTACTCATTAATGCACATCTTTAAAATAATTATTTTTTTTTTACAAATATTTAATTAAATTGACTCATTTATGCACATCTTAAAAAAATTGTTTTTTAATTTTTTTAAATATTTAATTAAATGTACTCATTAATGCACATCTTTTAAACACATCTTTAAAATAAATAAATAAAAAAAAGCGTCTTAAAAATATTTAACTCAATTAACTCAATAATGCACATCTTTTATGCACATCTTTACAAAAAATAATAAATATATATTTTTTAAATATTTAATTCAATTGACTCATTAATACACAACGCACGCGCACACACACACACACACACACACACACACACACACACACACACACGTGTACAGTATGTGTTATATAGATGTTGGCATTGATGATCTCTTCAAAACTGGCACTCTTAAAAAAAAAAAATAAATCTCTTATCTTTCATAAGATCAGTTTTTGTTTTCCTGGGAGCCGCTCAGAGCAGATTCAATTCTGAGTTTAAAGGGAAAACGGCGTCTGTGACTGACAGCGTCAGGCTTTGATCCAGAACTGCCGCTGGTTTGATACAGACATCAACACTAAATCGATTTCACACCCGCTTACAGTGAAAACACGGCAGTCACATGCACGTCTACCTTTTCTTTAACATCCTCCTCTGCAGGCTGTGAAACATGAATGAAACAAGAGAATCAGAGAGAAGAATATCTGCAGGCACTGAACATTTGAAAAGATCATTTTTAGATCAAACCCGGCGCAACATTTGGCTCTAATTGGCATAACGGCTCATTTTAATCCATGCATTATAATTACTATAATAATGTGATTACTATAGAAGGATTCTTAAAAATAATTTCGACTAAGATCGATACCCCCAGTGAATGAGTCATTTACAATCATTTGGAAGCAACTGAAAAGACGGAAATGTTTATATTGTAATGCACAATTTTCCAGGCCGTTTTAATGCGCACAACAATTATAATATTTCAGCAAAAATACGATTCGCGTCCATTTAAAACAAGCTTTTATTTTGGCGTTTCTGCATGTTTTTGACGGTAGTTTCTCACCTCCAGATAGGCCGTTCTCTTCATGGCCCAGTGTGATTAATAGTGCATGTAAAACAGTGATTTAATGATATATATATATATATATATATATAAAGTCTGTATGTGCTGCACACGTCATCTCACACACACAAGAGCGATCGTGATAATCATGATGAGCGGCCGGCTTTACACATACATTTTGAAAATGATTTATTAAATTATAGTGCCCTTTGAGTCTATTGGCAGGAGAGTACCCACAGTACAAAATCATCTCCATGTATAGACAATATATCCAACTGTGGACAGTCAAATATCTAAGCTCTTCGAGATCTTGTAATCCTTTCCAGCTTTATGCAATGCAACGATTCTTGATCGCAGGTCTTCTGAGCTTTCTTTTGCGAGGCAGATGCTTCTTATGTATAGCAAACTCAAAATGTTTGAGTGCTTTTTGTAAGTCAAAGTAGCTCTAACCCGCACCTCCAATCATTAGTTGAATGCCAGGTTTGCCAACTCCTGACTTTAATTTGCTATTGTCTTTCTTTTCTCCCCAATTTGGAACGCCCAATTCCCAATGCGCTCCAAGTCCTCGTGGTGGCGTAGTGACTCGCCTCAATCCGGGTGGCGGAGGACGAATCTCAGTTGCCTCTGCGTCTGAGACCGTCAATCCGCGCATCTTATCACGTGACTTGTTGAGCACATTACCGCAGAGACATGGTGCGTGTGGAGGCTTCACACTATTCTCCTCGATCCATGCATGGTATGATTCTTATACAATCGATGTACAGTAAAGCCTTCATGTTGAGTGAAAAAAAATTATATTTACAATACAAATTGTAATGTTTAAAACAAATACAAAAATCGCAACACCTAGCAACGCCCTAGCAACCATCTAGCAATGCCTTAGCAACCATCTTGCAACATCCTAGCAACAATCTAGCAACGCCCAAGCAACACCTAGCAACGCCCAAGCAACCATCTAGCAATGCCTTAACAACCATCTAGCAACATCCTAGCAACCATCTAGCAACGCCCAGGCAACCATCTAGCAACATCCAAGCAACCATCTAGCAACGCCCTAGCAACCATCTGGCAACGCCCTAGCAACCATCTGGCAACGCCCTAGCAACCATCTGGCAACGCCCTAGCCACCATCTGGCAACGCCCTAGCCACCATCTGGCAACGTCCAAGCAACCATCTAGCAACGCCCTAGCAACCATCTAGCAACGTCCAAGCAACCATCTAGCAACGCCCTAGCAACCATTTAGCAACGCCCTAGCAACCATCTAGCAACGCCCTAGCAACCATCTAGCAACGTCCAAGCAACCATCTAGCTACGTCCTAGCAACCATCGAGCAACGCCCTAGCAACCATCTAGCAACGCCCTAGCAACCATCTAGCAACGCCCTAGCAACCATCTAGCAACGTCCAAGCAACCATCTAGCAACGTCCAAGCAACCATCTAGCAACGCCCTAGCAACCATCTAGCAACGCCCTAGCAATCATCTAGCAACGTCCAAGCAACCATCTAGCAACGCCCTAGCAATCATCTAGCAACGTCCAAGCAACCATCTAGCAACGTCCAAGCAACCATCTAGCAATTCCCTAGTAATTACCAAAAACACCCTGACATTGCATAAATATAAATATGTAATACAATTTATTTTTTTAAACGTTTTTATTAATTATTGTGGAGAACCCAAAAGCATTTCGACCAAATATAAGATTAAAATGAGCTTTTCACAGTTTTTAACTTGACCCAGATTAGTGAATCGATAACGCGCTATTGTTGAAGTCATTTAGCCTAGGGGTTCACATACTTTTTCCAACCTACACTGTGAATGTGCTTCATTTAATGAACCAAACATCTTTCAGCTGTGTTTCATATAATGGCAAGTGATTTTCTAGCACCAAATGATCAATTTAGCATGATTACTCAAGGATAAGGTGTTGGAGTGATGGCCAAAATGATCAAAAATGACTTTTTTCAAATAGTGATGCTGTTTTATACATCAGTAATGTTCTGATTATACTTCATGATCAGTTGAACGCCACTTTGGTGAAATAAAGTACCAATTTCCTGTCCATTATTCCAAACCTTTGGCCAGCAGTTTAAGTCACCACAAAGCTGAGGGTCTCAGCTTTCCAACAACACCTAAATATAGCTTCTAGACTATTCAGAGGTCGAGATATTCAAAGACAGTGGTGGTGAACATGCATGCGATCCAAAATAGACTGGATGTCTATGGTGAGTGCTCAGCTGCGTTAGAGCATCATGTACATTTCAGATCTGTATATTGTAATGGAAGGTGATCAATTAAACAGAAATGATCCTCGTACTTGCTGCCATCTAGTGGAATGAAATAAGACTTTTTACAGTTTGATAGAGCAAACAGAACCAGAATTATATGCTTACAAAGTTAGGACGAGCTGATGTTGTTAATGTATGATCTTGAAAGTTTGAACCCCATTAGAGAAGTCTGAAATGCTCTTTCACCCACATGCCCGCTCTTACTCTGTCTGGCGTTGAAGTCGATCTGGAACCACTGGTAGATGTCGGCGTGGATGGCGTGATATTTATCACAGATCTCTTGCGGCGTCAGTCCCTCCTCGCAAGCCATATCTACAGGGGGAGAGAGAGAGAGAGAGAGAGAGAGAGATTGTTTGACTACATTCAATAAAAGGAAATAAAAAGAATTCCAAACAACCGTTTTGATCGGGTCCAAAATGTATTCTACAGCAGCTGCTGTATATCTACATATACACAATTCGCGCATCTCACCACACGTCCCACCGAGCGCGAGAACCACATTATAGCGATCACAAGGAGGTTACCCCATGTGACTCCCTAGCAACCGGGCCAAATTGGTTGCTTAGGAGACCTGACTGGAGTCACTCAGCACGCCCTGGATTGAAACTTGTGACTACAGGTGTGGTCGTCAGCTACACGGGCCCCCTGATATAGGCTTGTTTTTAACGCTAAACGCAAGCTTTTTAATCTGGAAAGAGCGCCACCTACTTATCAATGATGGTATGATACTTTTACAATCGATGTACAATAAAGCCTTCATGTTGAGTGAAAAAAGATGCTATTTACAATGCAAATTGTAACGATAAAATCTGGGATTTTATTGACTAGAATTTCTATTTCAGAATGGATGGAAAAATATAAATAAAATGGATCTGGGTGTCTACAGAGCTTTGGAGATGGTGGTCTCTTTTGACTTGGGCCAGTTAGCAACACATAGCAACACCCTAGCAACCATACAGCAAAGCCATAGCAACGCCCTAGCAACCATACAGCAATGCCATAGCAACCATCTATCAACACCCTAGCAACCATCTAGCAAAGCCATAGCAACGCCCTAGCAACCATACAGCAATGCCATAGCAACCATCCAGCAACACCCTAGCAACCATCTAGCAAAGCCATAGCAATGTCCTTGCAACAATACAGCAATGCCATAGCAACCATCCATCAACACCCTAGCAACCATCTAGCAAAGCCATAGCAACCATACAGCAATGCCATAGTAACCATCTATCAACACACTAGCAA
>JAVLUX010000106.1:1320000-1335000 GCA_032164185.1 Moxostoma hubbsi | reverse complement strand
AGATTGTGAATAAAACTACTGTATACTGTAATGGCCAAACTAATTAAAAGAAAATAGTTGACATCGTTTCTGCTTCTGGGTTTTTAAAATTGCTCTTATTAAAATTGCTTTTATTTTATAAACTTGTTAGTTTTATGAAAACACTAAAAATAATAAACACTGGCTCTCAAATTTAACAATGGATATATACAGGGATGACAAAAAACTAAATTAATCAAAAAATGTGCTTTATTACTACATTTGTTTACAAGTAACGTTATTCAAGTAAAAAAAATTAAAAAAAAAACATTTATGTAATATACTGTAGAATTTAGCTTTTTTTTTTTTGTCCCTGGCGCCACCCCGTTTGGAGGCAGTGCCCCAGTATGGCCCCCCCACTGAAAATGCTCTAGACACGCCCCTGCTTTTAATGAGCTAAGGCAGCATAACTGTCAATCTAATAATGTGCCATTGGTCGGTTATAATGTTTATGTAGCCTAGCTGTTGGATGGTGAGACACTGGAACAATTTTGTATAACATTAATATCACCTCATTGTAAATAACAACAAAACAACAACAACAAAAAAGTGTGATTTGTTTCACTCACCCTCTTGGTTCACCACTTCTACGTCACGTTTTACTTCAGTAAGTTCCAGCACCTCCAGCACTTTAATACGGTGCGGATTCCCCTCACTTACATACAATTTAATTTCACCCGTTTTCAATTAATAAAACTCGTTTATGAGTTTATTTTGACGGATGTTGACAGAGAAAGAGTCTCAATCCGGAGCGGTTTCCATTCAAACTCAACACCAGCGTGTGAATAGCAACACTTACTCTGACGCAATCACGCAGCGAGAGGAAATTGTAGTTTTTTGTTCTTCCGGTGAGCGCCAGAGTCCGTTGAAAGCTGTCTGAGTTAGAACTACAATATCCGAAGGGCAAAGTGCGCTGTGGGAAGCCTTCCGTCATCACAGCGTTAACCTCATTGGTCAAAGCGCTGAAACCCGCGAAATAATTGGTCGCTGCTGAGGTAAATGCAACCAATCATTGCATAAGCCAAAAAATATTATTTAAATAATTATTTTAATTAAAATAATTTTTCAGTTATTCTGATTTAATTGCGTTAAATACTGTATAGACTATAGAACATTTCTATATAAAATTATAGTGAATTTAAAATCGAAATTTAACGTCTTAAAATATGTTTTCTAATTTAATGCAGCCCCTTTAAATTCTTTGGACAGCTCATAAATAATTCATGATAATTATCTAATCACATATCACTGAGGTATGTGTTTTAAACGAATCTAGTATCACCTGTATATTTAATACGTTCATCATTTAAATTTAGGATTTATCAATTGTATTTAAATATTTATAAAACAATACAGTTATACTAAAATAATATAAAAGCTGGTACAAAATCGGTCTGTTGTAGTTACATGCTTTATTTTATTCGTTTTACTAAATGCAAAAGGGTCAGCGGTATGCATATGCAAAACAACATAAAGTGATAGACTATAAAGGCACAAATGCTTTAAAAAGGGGTGCACACTGAAAATAGATTTTGAGTTGTTGGAAGTATTTGAAGCATTAAAATAATGTTTAATGTAAAATAAATCATGTAAAAAAAAATTCACGCTTTTATCAAAATGATGGCAGTGAAATAAACATGAATTTTAAAAGTATTAAAACATTACTGTTTATTTAAAATATTGTTAATTGGGTAAATAATTTTTTTAAAAATCGATCAGTTTTTGTCGCTGATAAATCGGGCCTTTATTTTGCATTCAGCGTCCATTCACTAGTAGCCGTGTTTGATTGACGGTTCCCTGTCACGTGACACAGATAGAGCGCTCCGCCCACTCTGCTCACTTTGATCTCTGAAGTGAGGGCGAACGCCAGTAGAAAGTGATCCTCCCTATGCCCTACTCCCTACGAAACACAGAGCTCTTGATGTGGGCACTCTGAGGAGAGCATGGCATCACAGTTTAAAAGTAGCCTTCAGCAAAAGTCTTGTGAAAGGTCCCTTTGTGAAATAATAAACTTTCTTACTTTAGTTTGGAACAACCTTTGGAGTGGCGCCCCCTTCTCGAAGTGCCTTTCAAGGGCGCATTAATGCCGTTTGGACACGCCCCTGAACTGATGCTCAGCGTTTGAGCTCGAGCAGCGACTCGCACTGAGTGACACTGGAGTACCGCGCGCGCGGATGCACCTGCACTAACCGGTAAGGCATCGACACAGTTTCTGCTCATAAAGTTTACAGCGATAAACTATTTAACAGTTGCATAAAATTGTTATCAGCTCACTGCAAACAACGTACACGAAATTAATTCGTGTGTGTGTGTGTGTGTGTGTGTGTGTGTGTGTGTGTGTGTGTGTGTGTGTGTGTGTGTGTGTGTGTGTGTGTGTGTGTGTGTGTGAGAGAGTGTGAGTGTGAGTGTGAGTGTGAGAGTGAGAGTGTGATTGTTTGTTTGTTTGTGTGTGTGTGTGTGTGTGTGTGTGTGTGTGTGTGTGTGTGAGAGAGTGTGATTATTTATTTATTTGTTTGTTTGTGTGTGTGTGAGTGTGAGAGTGAGAGTGTGATTATTTATTTATTTGTTTGTTTGTGTGTGTGTGTGTGTGTGTGAGTGTGAGAGTGTGATTATTTATTTGTTTGTTTGTGTGTGTGTGTGTGTGTGTATATATAGTGAGAGTGTGTGTGTGTGTGTTTGTTTTTATGTGTATGTGATGTGTGTGTTTGTGTGTGTGGTGTTTGTTTGTTTGTGTGTGTGTGTGTGTGTGTGTTTGTGTGTGGATGTGTATGTGTTTTGTGTGTTGTGAGTGGTTGTGTGTGTGGATGTGTTTTGTGTGTTGTGAGTGGTTGTGTGTGTGTGTTTGTGTGTGGATGTGATGTGTTTATGTGTGTGTGTGTGTTGTGAGTGTTTGTTTTTGTGTGTATGTGATGTGATGTTTGTGTGTGTGTGTGTATGTGATGTGGTGTTTGTTTGTGTGTGTGTGTGTGTGTGTGTGTGTGTGTGTGTGAGTGAGAGTGTGATGTGTGTGAGTGAGAGTGTGATGTGTGTGAGTGAGAGTGTGATGTGTGTGTGTGTGTGAGTGAGAGTGTGATGTGTGTGTGTTTTGAGTGTGTGTGTGTGTGTATGCGTTTTGTGTGTGTGTGGATGTGGATGTGTTTTGTGTGTTTGTGTGTGGATGTGATGTGTGTTGTGAGTGTTTGTGTTTGTTTTTGTGTGTATGTGATGTTTGTGTGTGTGTGTGTGTTATGTTTGTGTTTGTTTTTGTGTGTGTTTGGGTGTGGTGTGTGATGTGTGTGTGTGTGTGAGAGTGTGATGTGTGTGTGTTTTGAGTGGGTGTGTGTGTGTGGATGTGTTTTGTGTGTTGTGAGTGGTTGTGTGTGGATGTGATGTTTGTGTGTGTGTGTGTGTTATGTTTGTGTTTGTTTTTGTGTGTGTTTGGGTGTGGTGTGTGATGTGTGTGTGTGTGTGTGTGTGAGAGTGTGATGTGTGTGTGTTTTGAGTGTGTGTGTGTGGATGTGTTTTGTGTGTTGTGAGTGGTTGTGTGTGGATGTGATGTGTGTTGTGAGTGTTTGTGTTTGTGTGTATGTGATGTTTGTGTGTGTGTGTGTGTGTGTGTGTTATGTTTGTTTTTGTGTGTGTTTGGGTGTGGTGTGTGTGAGAGTGTGATGTGTGTGTGTGTGGATGTGTTTTGTGTGTTGTGAGTGGTTGTGTGTGGATGTGATGTTTGTGTGTGTGTTATGTTTGTGTTTGTTTTTGTGTGTGTTTGGGTGTGGTGTGTGATGTGTGTGTGTGTGTGTGAGAGTGTGATGTGTGTGTGTTTTGAGTGGGTGTGTGTGTGTTGTGAGTGGTTGTGTGTGGATGTGATGTGTGTGTGTGTTTGGGTGTGGTGTGTGTGAGAGTGTGATGTGTGTGTGTGTGTGTGTGAGACATTGTTGAGATCTCTTCACTCCCATTTTCATATTACACCAAAAATTCATGTAACCAAGGTAACTTAAATGAACTGAGTTGACTCAACATAAATAACCTGTTATGTCCGTTGTACTGAACGCTTGTGTGTCGGATGACGAGAATATTTTGGTGTAATTAACTGAAACTGCTCCGAGGATTTGTCTGGGATTCTGCGGGAGGGTAAATGTTAAAACAAAGTGAAGAGGAGACACGAGAGTCTTCCTCACCTTCCTCATCGCTGACTCTTGAGAAGCAGTCGGATATTAATCTTTGTTTCTGGCACCAGGACCGGCAAACACATCCATGTCTGTGAGAACAATTGAGCGTCACATCAAACGTCAGCTTGCGTAATGATCTTTATCCGTGTGCTGTGAAGTCCATTTCTTGATAATCTTTCTCCGTGCATCAACATTATAAAGGATGTGGTGCGTGTTTAGGAAATCCCATGAATGAAGCAGATTATTTTCTGCACCGTTTCCTCCGATGTCAGTTTCAGATTGACTGAGGCGTTATCGTCCCGTCAGAACTGCTGAACGCTGCAGATCATCCACTGAGCGACTGGAACGTGTCCTTAAACACGCAAACATGGTGTGTTTACATGCACACGCCATAAACCTGAATAACTGAAGCAGAACTCAAGATAAATGTAGGTAATCAATTACATCACATTTTGAGTGAATAAATGACACGTTTAAGTAACTAGAACTCAAAACAATTGAGTATTTTGAGAATTCGGGTTTACGGTGCAATTTTTGATGATTATGCAATATTTAAAGGTGTACACACTGATTTTTTTTTTATTTGTATTTTTTTTATTATGCTAATTGCTAAACATTTAAGATGCTATTTTGGAAAAATATGTTTAACCCTTCAATTGCATTCGGGTCATTTTTGACCCGGGAGAGGTAAATAAGAACTTTTGAACGTTGTGACTTTGTCAAAATCATCAAATTTATTTTTCATTTCGTGTGAAATAATAGAACCATTTCAGGGGCTCCAGACTGTGACAAAAATGGTTGCAAATGCGACCAAAAATAATTTAAATTAAAATCTAGTCACCGTCGGCGACAGGCAGGTTGTTGCGCGTTCGTATGCGGTTTCGTCAGATGTCATCTTATTTTATTTTTGGAGCATCAGTGCGTCTCGCGTTTCACCCGTTCTGTTTCTGACGAGCTCGCCGCACCGCACGCAACAGCAAACCCAGCGCGAGAGAGTCGTGAATAAATGACTCTTTTGAACCGGATCTTTTAAATGAATCACTTTAAACGATTCGAGGGAGTGAACTCAGGATCTCCGGTTAGCTTGTGTGAATCAGAGTCACTTTCTCAGCGACTCTTCTGTCAGTGTGTTCACAACCGGGAGCGCAGACATTTCAAAATAAGAGTCCCGTGTGTATTTTGGGCTTATTTATAATGAAAAGTCCCGTATTGTGTATCACTTTCTTTTCTTGTGGTAATTTTTGCGTCTGGGATTATGTTCAGTTTGCAGTCTTGTAGTCTCTGGCCATCCGGGAACAGTACAGAAAGACTAAGGCAATATTTTAAAACAATTAATATATTATATATATATATATGTATATATATGATCAAGCTGTTGACATTTGGGAGAATTAAGGGACTTATACACCACTATTACACAAGGTGCAAATATTCAGTGATCGTCAAGACGACAACAAACTGTTACATTCAAACAAATTGTTACATTTGTTGCATTCATGAGTCAGTTTTGATCCGGGCATCATCAGTTTGTGTGGTGTGTGTGTGTGTGTGTGTGTGTGTGAGATGTGTTTGTTTGTTTTTGTGTGTGTGTGTGTTGTGATGTGTTTGTGTGTGTGATGTGTTTGTGTGTTGTGATGTGTGTGTGGTGTGGTGTGTGTGATGTGTTTGTGTGTGTGGTGTGTGTGTGTGTGTGTGTGTGTGAGATGTTTGTTTCTTTTTGTGTGTGTGTGTGTGTGAGATGTTTATGTTTCTTTTTGTGTGTGTGTGTGTGTGAGATGTTTATGTTTCTTTTTGTGTGTGTGTGTGTGTGTTTGTGTGATGTGTTTGTTTTTGTGTGGTGTGTGTTTGTGTGTGAGTGAGAGAGTGTGTGTGTGTGTGTGTGTGTGTGTGTGAGTGAGAGTGTGTGTGTGTGTGTGATGTGTGTGACGTGTGTGTAAGAGTGAGAGAGTGTGTGTGTGTGTGTGTGTGTGTGTGTGTGAGTTTTGATCCGGGCATCATCAGTGGCATTTCTCCTTGTCTCCTGACTGCATCTTGTTTACAAACACACACACATACAGTTTCACACACACAAAACAGACATGACGTATGTAACAAACTAATCTAATACATCATTAAATATATCATACAGAACTGCTGTCTAAAGGGTGTGTGGCAAGAGCTTGCGACACACACATTAACATTGAGCGGTTCATGCAAAGAGAATCGATTGAAGTATTGATGATGTGTAGTTGTGGTGTACAGTTCATTTGATGTTGTTTAGTTAGAAAAATAAAAATAGTAAATATGTTTATTTGTGTTGCATGTACTTTTTGTACTGTATAGTTTATTGTGTGGATGTTATTCAGTATTACTAATTCAATCGATCAACTGGATCAGTTGTTCAGTCAACACTAAAACATTTTGTGTCCAGTTGAAGTCATTAAAACTCATTGTTTAACCACTGCACAGATTTCAGATTAGCAAACTATAGATTTGGGGAGTCGTTTAGGGCGTCTACTTTGTGCATGACACGAGTAGTCGCTTACAGACCGATTGTGTCACTTTTAATTGACTATAAGCACAATTCCATTGGGTCAGAAGTTTACATGCACTAAGTTAACTGTGCCTTTAAGCAGCTTGGAAGATTCCAGAAAATGATGTCATGCCTTTAGACGAATAGCCAATTACCTTCTGATAGGAGGCGTACCTGTGGAGGTATTTTAAGGCCTACCTTCAATCTCAGTGTCTCTTTGCTTGACATCATGGGGAAATCACAAGAAATCAGACAAAACCTCAGAAAAATAATTGGGAGCAATTTCCAAACGCCTGAAGGTGCCACGTTCATCTGTACAAACACCATGTGACCACACAGTCATCATACCGCTCAGGAAGGAGACGCCATCATGTGACCACACAGTCATCACACCGCTCAGGAAGGAGACGCCATCATGTGACCACACAGTCATCACACCGCTCAGGAAGGAGACGCCATCATGTGACCACACAGTCATCATACCGCTCAGGAAGGAGACGCCATCATGTGACCACACAGTCATCATACCGCTCAGGAAGGAGACGCCATCATGTGACCACACAGTCATCACACCGCTCAGGAAGGAGACGCCATCGTGTGACCACACAGACGTCATACCGCTCAGGAAGGAGACGCCATCATGTGACCACACAGCCATCATACCGCTCAGGAAGGAGACGCCATCATGTGACCACACAGTCATCATACCGCTCAGGAAGGAGACGCCATCATGTGACCACACAGTCATCGTACCGCTCAGGAAGGAGACGCCATCATGTGACCACACAGTCATCACACCGCTCAGGAAGGAGACGCCATCGTGTGACCACACAGACGTCATACCGCTCAGGAAGGAGACGCCATCATGTGACCACACAGTCATCATACCGCTCAGGAAGGAGACGCCATCATGTGACCACACAGTCATCATACCGCTCAGGAAGGAGACGCCATCATGTGACCACACAGTCATCACACCGCTCAGGAAGGAGACGCCATCGTGTGACCACACAGACGTCATACCGCTCAGGAAGGAGACGCCATCATGTGACCACACAGTCATCATACCGCTCAGGAAGGAGACGCCATCATGTGACCACACAGTCATCATACCGCTCAGGAAGGAGACGCCATCATGTAACCACACAGCCATCATACCGCTCAGGAAGGAGACGCCATCATGTAACCACACAGCCATCATACCGCTCAGGAAGGAGACGCCATCATGTGACCACACAGCCATCATACCGCTCAGGAAGGAGACGCCATCATGTGACCACACAGCCATCATACCGCTCAGGAAGGAGACGCCATCATGTAACCACACAGCCATCATTCCGCTCAGGAAGGAGACGCCATCATGTGACCACACAGCCATCATACCGCTCAGGAAGGAGACGCCATCATGTGACCATACAGTCATCATACCGCTCAGGAAGGAGACGCCATCATGTGACCACACAGTCATCATACCGCTCAGGAAGGAGACGCCATCATGTGACCACACAGCCATCATACCGCTCAGGAAGGAGACGCCATCATGTGACCACAAAGTCATCATACCGCTCAGGAAGGAGACGCCATCATGTGACCACACAGTCATCAAACCGCTCAGGAAGGAGACGCCATCATGTGACCACACAGTCATCATACCGCTCAGGAAGGAGACGCCATCATGTAACCACACAGCCATCATACCGCTCAGGAAGGAGACGCCATCATGTAACCACACAGCCATCATACCGCTCAGGAAGGAGACGCCATCATGTGACCACACAGCCATCATACCGCTCAGGAAGGAGACGCCATCATGTAACCACACAGCCATCATACCGCTCAGGAAGGAGACGCCATCATGTGACCACACAGCCATCATACCGCTCAGGAAGGAGACGCCATCATGTGACCATACAGTCATCATACCGCTCAGGAAGGAGACGCCATCATGTGACCACACAGTCATCATACCGCTCAGGAAGGAGACGCCATCATGTGACCACACAGCCATCATACCGCTCAGGAAGGAGACGCCATCATGTGACCATACAGTCATCATACCGCTCAGGAAGGAGACGCATTCTGTCTCCTAGAGACGAACGTAGTTTGGTGTGAAAAGTGCAAATCAATCCCAGAACAACAGCAAAGGACCTTGTGAAGATGCTGGAGAAAACTGGTAGACGAGTATCTAGATCCACAGCAAAACAAGTCCTATATGGACATCACCTGAAAGGCTGCTCAGCAAGGAAGAAGCTGCTCCTCCAAAACCACCATAATAAAGCCAGACTGCAGTTTGCAAGTGCACATGGGGACAAAGATCTTACTTTTGGGGAAATGTCCTCTGGTCTGATGAAACAGGGAATGAACTGTTTGGCCGTAATGAACATCGTTATGTTTGGAGGGAAAAGGGTGAGGCTTGCAAGCCGAAGAACACCATCCCATCTGTGAAGCAACATCTCAAGACATCAGACAGGAAGTTAAAGTTCGGTCGCAAGTGGGTCTTCCAAATGGACAATGACACCCCCCCCCCCAAGCACACCTCCAAAATTTTGGCAAAATGGCCTCAATCCCATAGAATATTCAATTCGATCGAGGAGGTCTACAAACCTGACTCAGTTACACATTTCACATTCTTAAAATAAAGCAGTGATCCAAACGGTCCGAAGACATTTGCCTAATGTATGTAAACTTCTGACTTGAACTGTAGGTAACAGCATTAAGTACTTTCGTCGATGTTTAAAGACTCTTCTTCTCTTTGTGATATTTGGCCATCATCTTCAAACCCTTAATCATTAACTGAGAGGTGATGAAGAACAACATCGCCTCGCTATTATTCTGTGATCATTTGTTCTCGAGTTCTTGTCATATTTAATGCTGCGTTAGTACATAACGATTGTTTACGCTTAACCGGAAGTTCTGCCCACATCGCCCACAGAGTGTCATGTGACTCTGAAGTACTGCGGAAGGAACTGCTGTTTCTGTCTCTGTAGCTCGACCAGAACGCTGACAGTGTGACTGTGTGCTCAGATTTATGTTATCGTAATGGAAAAATCTCACAGCCGTGGGGTGATCACTGCAGGAACACACACACACACACACACACACACACACACTCGCACTCACACACACACAGAGACAGACACACACACACACACACACACACACACACACACACACACACACAGACAGACACACACACAGAGACAGACTCACACACACACGTATACACTCACACACATACACTCACACTCACACACATACACTCAGACACACACACACACACACAGACAGAGAGACACACACACAGACAGAGAGACACACACACACACAGACAGAGAGACACACACAGACAGACACACACACACACACAAACAGAGACACACACACAGACAGAGACACACACACACACAGACAGACACACACACAGACAGACACACACACAGACAGACACACACACAGACAGACAGACACACACACACAGACAGACACACACACAGACAGAGACACACACACACACAGACAGAGACACACACACAGACAGAGACACACACACACACAGACAGACACACACACACAGACAGAGACACACACACACAGACAGAGACACACACACACACACACACAGACAGAGACAGAGACACACACACACACACACAGACAGAGACAGAGACACACACACACACACACAGACAGAGACACACACAGACAGAGACACACACACACACACACACAGACAGAGACACACACACAGACAGAGAGACACACACACAGACAGAGACACACACACAGACAGAGAGACAGACACACACACACACACACAGACAGAGACACAGACACACACACACACACACAGACAGAGACACACACAGACAGAGACACACACAGACAGAGACACACACAGACAGAGACACACACACAGACACACACAGACACACACACACACACACACACACACAGACAGAGACACAGACACACACACACACACACACACACACACAATCAGATGGACTGTGCATATGCAGCTTAGAAAAGCTGGTTTAATTCTTCCCTCAGTGACTTTTGTTGTAAGTTATTATACAATGACTTTTTTACTCTATTACAAATACCATTACTTGTTAATAGAATTTAAACCTGGGTTAACATAATAAACCCAAACATGCCCCACAAAAATTACATGCATACATAAACATGTCGCATGTGCATAAATGTTGCTAGCATTACACTGTTGTTGCTCACACAGTGAGAGTTTCATGAGCAATTCAATGCAAAGTCGTACTTTTATTATGCAAATACTGTCTTATACAGCTAGCGGTTTAAACAGCAGATATCGGACATATTTGCATGTTATCTAACTTTTACTCCACATGTCCATAAAGTTATGCCTCCAGCTATGCATCCAGTTGATAATGGACTCTTTTTACAGACTGTGATGATGGATTTCAGTCTTAAAGGGACAGTGCACCCAGAAATGAAAATTGTCTCATTATTTACTCACCCTCATGCCTCATCCCAGATGTGTTTGACTTTCTTTCTTCAGCAGAACACAAATTATGATTTTTAGAAGAATATTTCAGCTCTGTAGGTCCATCAATGCAAGTGAATGGTGAACAGAACTTTGAAGCTCCAAAAAGTACATAAATGCAGTATAAAAGTAATCCATAAGACTCCAGTGGTTTAATCCAAGTCTTCAGAAGTGATATGATAGGTGTGGGTGAGAAACAGGTCAATATTTAAGTCCTTTTTACTGTAAATCTACAATTTCACTTTCACATTCAGTCACGTACTGGTTGGGTCTGGTGAAAGGTGGAGATTTATAGTAAAAAAGGACATTTTGTCGTAGAAATAAATGACAACTTTACAAATGTCGGCATAAATATCAGTAAAGTCATTAAAATACTTTCCTCCTTGAATGAACGCGAGTGTACACAACTTTAATCGTTGATTTTATTTTTTATTTATAAGATGTTTTCTAATGCATTTTTACAATTAAAAGTTACATGGTAACATCCAGCACAAACATGAGTGTCGTGTCATTGACCAATAGGCCGGCAGCTCAGTTGATCGGTTCGCCTCAGTGATTCATCCATCGATCGCTGTGTGCTAGTGGACATCAGACTCTGATCCACACGGCACAACTGATTAACCAGTCAGGCGTAATGTGTGCGGATTACACACTGTGGATTTGGACAAACACAGGATTCTGTAAATACCGGTACATAAACACCCGCTCTGCGCGTGTCTGTCTGTCTGTCTGTCTGTACGTGTGTGTGTGTGTGTGTGTGAGTTTGAGTGAGTCTCTGTATATTTGCGTGCGCGTGTGTGTGTTTCTCTGCGCACGTGCGTGCGTACGTGTGTGTGTGTGTATATGAACTTGTAAAGATGCAGAAAGGTTTGTGTGATTGTTGTTGGGGAATACAAAATATCAGTATAAAAGTCAATAGAAAGTTCCAGCATGAAAGTAAATATACATACACACTGCT
The DNA here is from genome assembly GCA_032164185.1 of Moxostoma hubbsi. Taxonomy (NCBI): domain Eukaryota; kingdom Metazoa; phylum Chordata; class Actinopteri; order Cypriniformes; family Catostomidae; genus Moxostoma; species Moxostoma hubbsi. Next base: position 1,322,845 of record JAVLUX010000106.1, on the reverse strand, counting down.
CTATAGTGTACATACTGCTCTATAGTGTACATACTGCTCTATAGTGTACACACTGCTCTATAGTGTACATACACACTGCTCTATAGTGTACGTACACACTGCTCTATAGTGTACATACTGCTCTATAGTGTACATACTGCTCTATAGTGTACATACTGCTCTATAGTGTACATACATACTGCTCTATAGTGTACATACTGCTCTATAGTGTACATACTGCTCTATAGTGTACATACACACTGCTCTATAGTGTACATACACACTGCTCTATAGTGTACATACACACTGCTCTATAGTGTACATACTGCTCTATAGTGTACGTACACACTGCTCTATAGTTTACGTACACACTGCTCTATAGTGTACGTACACACTGCTCTATAGTTTACGTACACACTGCTCTATAGTGTACGTACACACTGCTCTATAGTTTACGTACACACTGCTCTATAGTGTACGTACACACTGCTCTATAGTGAACGTACACACTGCTCTATAGTGAACGTACACACTGCTCTATAGTGTACGTACACACTGCTCTATAGTTTACGTACACACTGCTCTATAGTGAACGTACACACTGCTCTATAGTGAACGTACACACTGCTCTATAGTGAACGTACACACTGCTCTATAGTGTACGTACACACTGCTCTATAGTGTACGTACACACTGCTCTATAGTGTACATACTGCTCTATAGTGTACATACTGCTCTATAGTGTACGTACACACTGCTCTATAGTGTACGTACACACTGCTCTATAGTGTACGTACACACTGCTCTATAGTGTACGTACACACTGCTCTATAGTGTACGTACACACTGCTCTATAGTGAACGTACACACTGCTCTATAGTGAACGTACACACTGCTCTATAGTGTACGTACACACTGCTCTATAGTTTACGTACACACTGCTCTATAGTGAACGTACACACTGCTCTATAGTGAACGTACACACTGCTCTATAGTGAACGTACACACTGCTCTATAGTGAACGTACACACTGCTCTATAGTGAACGTACACACTGCTCTATAGTGTACGTACACACTGCTCTATAGTTTACGTACACACTGCTCTATAGTGAACGTTCACACTGCTCTATAGTGTACGTACACACTGCTCTATAGTGTACGTACACACTGCTCTATAGTGAACGTACACACTGCTCTATAGTGTACGTACACACTGCTCTATAGTGTACGTACACACTGCTCTATAGTGAACGTACACACTGCTCTATAGTGAACGTACACACTGCTCTATAGTGAACGTACACACTGCTCTATAGTGTACGTACACACTGCTCTATAGTGTACGTACACACTGCTCTATAGTGTACGTACACACTGCTCTATAGTGAACGTACACACTGCTCTATAGTGTACGTACACACTGCTCTATAGTGTACGTACACACTGCTCTATAGTGTACGTACACACTGCTCTATAGTGTACGTACACACTGCTCTATAGTGAACGTACACACTGCTCTATAGTGTACGTACACACTGCTCTATAGTGAACGTACACACTGCTCTATAGTGTACGTACACACTGCTCTATAGTGAACGTACACACTGCTCTATAGTGTACGTACACACTGCTCTATAGTGTACGTACACACTGCTCTATAGTGTACGTACACACTGCTCTATAGTTTACGTACACACTGCTCTATAGTGTACGTACACACTGCTCTATAGTGAACGTACACACTGCTCTATAGTGAACGTACACACTGCTCTATAGTGAACGTACACACTGCTCTATAGTGTACGTACACACTGCTCTATAGTGTACGTACACACTGCTCTATAGTGAACGTACACACTGCTCTATAGTGTACGTACACACTGCTCTATAGTGTACGTACACACTGCTCTATAGTGTACGTACACACTGCTCTATAGTTTACGTACACACTGCTCTATAGTGAACATACACACTGCTCTATAGTGAACATACACACTGCTCTATAGTGAACATACATACTGCTCTATAGTTTAGGAACAAAACAGAATTAAAATCTGACAAAATCTCCCTTTTGAAACATTCAGGGACAAATGTTACATACAGTAAATATAATATATAGATATTCTTTTACTTATAAAAATGCAAAGCACAATTTCAGTCTGAAGTAATTCTAATTATCTCATGTACAAACAGTAGAAGTTTATGGAATTACATGTTATGTCCAAGATAATTAAGTACACATGTATAGAATATGTCTGCCCAATTTGAAATCACTTCTTTGAAGAACGACCCAAACCGGATAATTGTGAAGTGAAAGTGACCGTATATGCAACAATCTTTGCATCACTTCAGGCAACATCATGTTCCAACACGAGCCAATCAGCAGCGTCAAAATAACACAGGAGGAATTCTATTGGTGGAATCTGACACTCGTCATGGTAACAGGGATCCAGACCACACACGGCAACAGGACAGAAAGACTGAAGGGCAAAAGTGGAGCAGGACAATAAAGAGACGAGCGCTCGATCACAACACACACACACACACACACTCACTCACACACACACTCACACACACACTCTCACACACACTCACACACACACACACACTCACTCACACACACTCACTCTCACACACACACACTCACTCACTCTCACACACACACACACTCACTCTCACTCACACATACTCTCACTCACACACACACACACACACACTCACTCACACACACACTCACACACACACACTCGCACACACACTCACACACACACTCACTCGCTCACACTCACTCGCACACACACACTCTCACACTCACTCAGACACACACTCACTCATTCACACTCTCACACACACTCACTCACACAC
>JAVLUX010000106.1:1297500-1312500 GCA_032164185.1 Moxostoma hubbsi | reverse complement strand
AATTTTTTTATTTTTGTATTTAAAAAAAAAAAATTATTTATATTTATTGATTTTTTTTTTTAATATATATTTTTGCTGGAAATCAACAGTGTGTTTAAAAAAAAAAAAAAATTGACAGTATTTACTGTCAATTTTTTATTTTTTTTTTAAATGTAAAGGGAAAACAAGTGTACTTTTCAGATTGGCAAATAGTTTTTTCTTGTTTTAATGAACTTAAAAAAAAAAAATAGGCTTAATATTATATGCCACATCAAATGCTTGTCAAGGGAAGTTGTTTTAAGAATGCTGGAAAACAAGACAAAAATACTGCAAACAAAAATAAAAAATAAGTTTTTTGCAATGCGTAGCAGAAAATGGACATTACTATTGAAATGTACTCAAATGAATTGGAATAAAGTTTAATTGTATTGAAATTGGAATCGAGAGCTTGTGAAATCTGTTTCGATAGTTTCAATTGCAATCGTTTTATAATACTGTGGTGCATTGCGATGTTTTGAACTGTGACATGCATCACAATATGCATCGTGTCGTGAGGTATTTGCCTGTACTCCAGCCCAGTGACGAGCAAGTAACAACATAGATGAGCCAAAAAAAAAAAATGCATGTTTTGAGTGAAATTTCATGTGTAATTTGGCCGTTTTCTCTTCTCTCTGTTTGTTAAGTGCCTGATAAACAGTTCTGTCGGTCTATGGAGAATCTCAACAGCGGCAGTGCTTTGATGGACACACGTGTCGGTGGAGTGTTTCAAAAAGGGCATTTCCCAACATTGCCACTCTCCGGTTCCTCTGCCTCGCCCTCGGGTCACCTCGCTGTTCCGGGTGGGTTTATGAATTCTGGAGGGCCAATCGCCCGCAGCCAAAGCTCCAGTAATCTACCCCAGAACCCGTACCAGGACACAAACGGCTCTAAACCCAGTATAACCAGCCCCAGCAAATCCTACAGCCAATGGGACATGAGCAGCTCTGCACGCCGACACACCGAAGGGAACATACAGGTAACTCGCACGCACACGTGAAAATGTACTGTCTCGTAACTGCGTTTAATGTTCGACTATCAGTAATCCATTAGCAGTGTTGGGTAAATTACTCAAATTTTGCTTTATGATTTTAATCACATTTTAGCTTCTTAAAAATGTACAAATTTCACATTATATCAATTTATATGATGTCATGAAATTGAATTTTTAATAATGATACAAGCTGTTGTCACTGTTTGAAATTTCGGACATATTTGTAACAAAACAATTCACATGATAGGAACCTAATAATGCAAATTAGGGGTCACGATTGTGAAATTTGGCTGACAATTAACTGTCAAACAAATAATTGCGATTATGACGATTAATCACCTGTTTTCAGGTGTTTCGCGAATATGACGATTAATTACCACACAAACTGTATTCTATTATATTATATTATATTGCACTGCATTATATTATATTGAACTGCATTATATTATATTGCATTGCACTGTATTACATTATATTGCACTGCATTACATTATATTGCATTGCACTGCATTATATTATATTGCATTGCACTGCATTATATTATATTGCATTGCACTGCATCATATTGCATTGCACTGCATCACATTATATTGCATTGCACTGCATCACATTATATTGCATTGCACTGCATCATATTGCATTGCACTGCATCATATTATATTGCACTGCATTATATTATATTGCATTGCACTGCCTTATATTATATTGCATTACACTGCATCACATTATATTGCATTGCACTGCATTACATTATATTGCATTGCACTGCATCATATTATATTGCACTGCCTTATATTATATTGCATTACACTGCATCACATTATATTGCATTGCACTGCATTACATTATATTGCATTGCACTGCATCATATTATATTGCACTGCATTATATTATATTGCATTGCACTGCATTACATTATATTGCACTGCATTACATTATATTGCACTGCATTATATTATATTGCATTGCACTGCATTACATTATCTTGCTTTGCACTGCATCATATTATATTGCACTGCATTATATTATATTGCATTGCACTGCATTACATTATATTGCACTGCATTATATTGCATTGCACTGCATTACATTATATTGCATTGCACTACACTATATTGCATTGCACTGCATTACATTATCTTGCTTTGCACTGCATCATATTATATTGCACTGCATTACATTATATTGCATTGCATCGCACTGCATTATATTATATTGCACTGCATTATATTGCATTGCACTGCATTATATTGCATTGCACTGCATTATATTGCATTGCATTACATGATATTATATTGCACTGCACTGTATTATATTGCTCTGCATGATATTATATTGTATTGCATTACATGATATTATATTGCACTGCACTGTATTATATTGCTCTGCATGATATTATATTGCACTGCATTACATTATATTGAATTGCACTGTATTATATTATATTGCACTATTATATTATATTGCATTGCACTATATTATATTGCATTGCACTATATTATATTATATTGCACTGTATTATATTATATTGCATTGCACTGCATTATATTATATTGCACTGTATTATATTATATTGCATTGCACTGTATTATATTATATTGCATTGCACTGCATTATACTATATTGCACTGTATTATATTATATTGCTCTGTATTATATTATATTGCATTGCACTGTATTATTATATTGCATTGCACTGTATTATATTATATTGCACTGTATTATATTATATTGCACTGTATTATATTATATTGCATTGCACTGCATTACATTATATTGCACTGCATTACATTATATTGCACTGCATTATATTATATTGCACTGCACTGTATTATATTTTATTATATTATATTGAATTGCACTGTATTGTATTACATACAATATTTTGTTATATTGTGCAATAGTATATCCTAAATTCTCACTTTCACATTTTATTTTAAGGATCTCCAATGAAACCCACAAGCACTTATTTTGCAAGACGTTTTGCTTATCAGGCCATGATAATATCAGAACATTTTAGAAATCCCCTGGTCTGATTTTCTCAAGGAAATGTGATGAAAACTGATAATGTTTTAAGAAGTGATGGAAAATAAAATAAAGGAAAATAGTGGAATTCATGTAAAATTGTGAAGAAAAAAACAAGTCAAACTTGACCACAAGCCAGGGAAATACCATCAGTGTGTGTGTTGCTGGTCTTATTGGAGACAGCAGTTGTACACACAGTATACTTTTTTTAATCAAAAGATTAATACATGGGATACAAATGTACAGTTCCCCTAGTAGTCTCTATAAACTGAATTAAACTAATTATTTTACATGAGTGACTTGGAGGGTCATGGAAAAGTCATTGAAATGTATTGGTCAAAAAGTGTGTTATCCTGCAGCTGTCATTAATCAGCTTGTACCAGTGTGGAAATTCATGCTGGTGTGAGCTGATCTCTTCCGCAGGGATGGATGAGACTCGTTGTACATTATTACAGTATTTTCACGACTCACTCATCAGCTGCTGTCTTTATCTTGCTCTAATGCATTCTCATTACTATGCAAGTTTTATCCTTCTCTCTGACTGTCACACTACGGCTCTGCTCTAAAACTTAGTGAGCTGCCTACCTAGACAGTGTAATTTAAAGGCTAGTGTGTACTTCAATTTCCACATGCCGTTTTGTCACACGCATGGTTGAGTGATCTTCCTTCCCGGAGGCTGCTTTGTGATACTCTTTAGTACGGTCAATGGCAGTTGCACATGTAGATGACACGCAAGCAAATGCACGGAGTGTGTGTGTGTATGTAAAGCACAGTCATGGACTGTTTTGTATTTGCATGGAAAACCGAAGTGTACTAAGGCGGTTTTGCATCGATCCTTCACGAAGGCAATGGTTCAGTGCAACGAGCACCATAAAAATGGCTGAAATGTCAATTATAATCACACTTTTTCACGCAGTACTGAAAAATATCAATAAAGGACTATTTTACCCAATATTTGGGTGCGATGTACTTGTGCGTTGCTGTCATGGCAACATGTTAACGTCAAACGCTAGCAGTGCTCAGTGCTCAGTGTAGAGTTACTGCCTATGTAGAATCTTCCAAATCAGTCCAAAAGTGGTTTCATTTGGGTCCTGTAGTCAGTAGACAGCAAGGCAGCGCACTAGGTTTAAAAACAGAGCCTGGTTTCTGGTTTCCTCACGTCTTTAAGATCAGTAATCGGGGATTACAGCCACATTCAGGTCACAAGCGACTCAATTCACACCAAACACACAAACAAAAGTCTGAGACTGCATTGAAAATCTGGGACTTAAAATCTAATTTAACACCGCGTGTGTTGGGATTGTGAACGGTTTAACATGAAGAAAATCAATTATGATGTGAAATGAGTGCGAGATATTTTAGATCCTGCACTATTTCTAGGCGACTGATCAAACGTGGCGTCATTGATCGTGTGAACTTTGTGCATGTGATCCGATTGGAGCTCTCTGGAACGTTCCCAAATCGCTCTGAGAACATGATTGTAAAGGGATTTATGGAAAGGAGGCGGCGAGAACCGGCTTGACAAGTCTGCATCGGGAGGTTGCTGGTTTGATCCCCACAGTCACCACCATTGTGTCCTTGAGTAAGACACTTAACTCCAGGTTGCTCCGGGGGGATTGTCCCTGTAATAAGTGCACTGTAAGTCACTTTGGTGGTGGTGTAGTGGGCTAAAGCACATAACTTGTAATCAGGAGGTTGCTGGTTTGATCCCCACAGCCACCACCATTGTGTCCTTGAGTAAGACACTTAACTCCAGGTTGCTCCGGGGGGATTGTCCCTGTAATAAGTGCACTGTAAGTCACTTTGGTGTTGGCGTAGTGGGCTAAAGCACATAACTGGTAATCAGGAGGTTGCTGGTTTGGTCCCCACAGTCACCACCATTGTGTCCTTGAGTAAGACACTTAACTCCAGGTTGCTCCGGGGGGATTGTCCCTGTAATAAGTGCACTGTAAGTCACTTTGGTGTTGGCGTAGTGGGCTAAAGCACATAACTGGTAATCAGAAGGTTGCTGGTTTGATCCCCACAGCCACCACCATTGTGTCCTTGAGTAAGACACTTAACTCCAGGTTGCTCCGGGGGGATTGTCCCTGTAATAAGTGCACTGTAAGTCACTTTGGATAAAAGCATCTGCCAAATGCATACATGTAAATGTAGAACTTAAACCAAAAGACACAAACACACACATGTTGGCCATCTGCCCGTAAACGATCTCTCTCTTGTCGCTCCACCGTCCGCAGTCGGCCTTTATCCCTCTCGGAGGCTTGATTAGCCTGATAAGGCCCCGCCCTCCATGCTGGCTTTTTTTTTTGTGAGGGAAAAGCCAACACAAACGGCGGTTCTCCGATATGCCGTAGCTTAGTCCTCGGCCACTCCTCCACCCTCTAACAGACGACAGCCGTGCCTCCCCGGGTGGATCGGAGGCAGTCCTCTGGCCCCTGGTGGACGGAAGGTGTCTCCCCTCCCCTGGCAGCGGTCCTCCCTCTCCAGATGGTTGGCCAGGAGTCCCTCCCGCGTCCCTGCCGCGTTTCAGTGGCTGGTAGGGGTCTCCTCCGCACCTGGCAGTGACCCTGACCACTCCAGGCGGTCGGAAAACGGAACCAAAAGGGGACACACAGGTGTCGGGCAACTGCCGGGCATTTGCACTTACAAATGTCACTTAAAAGTCATGAAAAGAAAATGAGCGGTTCATTATATTGTGCACCAATGGATAAAAGCTTGTGAAAGTATATGACAAACTTGCACGTGTTTCCAGGGTGTGACTGACTTTCAAACACACTCGTACCCACCCAAACACTCGTTGCCCTCAGTGTTAAAAAGTTTGGGGCTTCGTTTCAACCGCCAGCTGTTTCCACAACGGCACACACTCACACTTCAAGCAAATGACCTGACTTTTATAAAGACATGCTGTACATAGACAACTGGTGCTAAAGTAACCGTACAAATAGTGCTTTGGTGGTACAATGATGGTATCAGATGGTAATAGCATGGCACTGTATGATTACCATATTCAGATATCATGGTATTTATGTGGTACTACAAAGTGCTTCAAACCCATTTAATCTCACCCGTTACATTTGTGACTAATTTAGTTTTAAAGATCTAAAGAGCGTTGACATTTCACACAGAGTTGCGACTAATAATGACTGTCTTGATTCAACGTGAACAGGTGGCGCAAGTAGTCACATGACCATTTATTTCCACTGTTATTTCCTCTGAAAGATGACGAGTCACTGCTTTATAAAAGGCAGATATCAAAACCAGTCATAATACACACACAACGACCACATTTGGTACATATAATGTTTAAAGGGTCTATTGTTGATTTATTAATAAATTAATAACTTGCTCACAAGTAAACGTGTAAGTTGTGACTTTAGTGGGAAAACACAGAGTATTGTTAGACTCATTTTATTTCACAACAAAATTCCATCAAATTTAATTGAGTAAAATAAAATAAAAAAATAAAAATCATACCGAAATATTTTGTTTATTAATTACATTTTGTTGAAAATTACACCATTTCAATTTTGTTATGAAATTGAAATGGTGTAATTTTCAACAAAATGTAATTAAAAAAAAATATTTAAGCCTTTTTTAAGATTTATGCATTTCAATTTTGTTATGAAATTGAAATGCATAAATCTTAAAAAAGGCTTAAATATTTTTTTTTTGAGTGTACAACAAACTAAAGTCAGAAGGAAGGAACCTGTTTCCGACCGCCAGGAGGCGGTGGCGGCCATTCTCGCTCATGCCTGCCCAGTCCCCCGCATCTGTCCAGTCCCCCGCATCTGTCCAGTTCCCCGCATCTGTCCAGTTCCCCGCGTCTGTCCAGTCCCCCGCATCTGTCCAGTTCCCCGCGTCTGTCCAGTTCCCCGCGTCTGTCCAGTTCCCCGCGTCTGTCCAGTCCCCCGCATCTGTCCAGTTCCCCGCGTCTGTCCCCCGCGTCTGTCCAGTTCCCCGCGTCTGTCCCCCGCGTCTGTCCAGTTCCCCACGACTGTCCCCTGCGTCTGTCCAGTCCCCCGCATCTGTCCAGTTCCCCGCGTCTGTCCAGTTCCCCACGACTGTCCCCCGCGTCTGTCCAGTTCCCCACGACTGTCCCCTGCGTCTGTCCAGTCCCCCGCATCTGTCCAGTTCCCCGCATCTGTCCAGTTCCCCGCGTCTGTCCCCCGCGTCTGTCCAGTTCCCCACGACTGTCCCCCGCGTCTGTCCAGTTCCCCACGACTGTCCCCTGCATCTGTCCAGTCCCCCGCATCTGTCCAGTTCCCCGCGTCTGTCCAGTTCCCCACGACTGTCCCCTGCGTCTGTCCAGTTCCCCACGACTGTCCCCCGCGTCTGTCCAGTTCCCCACGACTGTCCCCCGCGTCTGTCCAGTTCCCCACGACTGTCCCCCGCGTCTGTCCAGTTCCCCGCGTCTGTCCAGTTCCCCACGACTGTCGACAAGCCTGTCCAGTTCCCCGCGTCTGTCCCCCGCGTCTGTCCAGTTCCCCGCGTCTGTCCAGTTCCCCGCGTCTGTCCCCCGCGTCTGTCCAGTTCCCCGCGTCTGTCGACAAGCCTGTCCAGTTCCCCGCGTCTGTCCCCCGCGTCTGTCCAGTTCCCCATGACTGTCGACAAGCCTGTCCAGTTCCCCGCGTCTGTCCCCCGCGTCTGTCCAGTTCCCCACGACTGTCGACAAGCCTGTCCAGTTCCCCGCGTCTGTCCCCCGCGTCTGTCCAGTTCCCCGCGTCTGTCCCCCGCGTCTGTCCAGTTCCCCGCGTCTGTCCCCCGCGTCTGTCCAGTTCCCCGCGTCTGTCGACAAGCCTGTCCAGTTCCCCGCGTCTGTCCCCCGCGTCTGTCCAGTTCCCCATGACTGTCGACAAGCCTGTCCAGTTCCCCGCGTCTGTCCCCCGCGTCTGTCCAGTTCCCCACGACTGTCGACAAGCCTGGCCAGTTCCCCGCGTCTGTCCAGTTCCCCGCGACTGTCGACAAGCCTGTCCAGTTCCCCGCGTCTGTCCAGTTCCCCGCGACTGTCGACAAGCCTGTCCAGTTCCCCGCGTCTGCCCAGTTCCCCGCGTCTGCCATGAATCCTGCCTCTTCGGTCTTGCTCTTTTCTTGTGTTGCAGGATTGTGACCGTTTCCTCCGCCCATCTCAAGTTGTCCCATGTGCTTTTGTTTCTCTCTATGCCTCATGTTTCTCACAGGTGCTGCTCAGGAGCACAATCAGCGTTGCCATGGCAGCGCCAATTTGCGCTGCTCGTGATTAGTGGCCGCATCTGTGTCCCATCTCCCTTTATTTATTTTCTCCTATTTATTTTCCTCTATTCTCTCCCTTGTCTCCTCTTCCCTGCCAGAATGTTGTATTTTATTCCCAGTCAAGTCCTGTTGTTCCTGCATATTCCCTCAATTCATCTCAACACTAATAACTAAAAGTGATGACAAAAACAACAACAGCCTATAACACATATGCAATAAGCATGCAATATTATATACAAACCCCAAACCGTAATGTTTCTATGATATTCAGGTCTCTAGATATGGCCTCTGTCATATTCGGCGTTGATGTCAGAGAGAGAGACACCTGGTGTTTGTTTGCGGTATGACACCCTGATCGCACCTGTCATATGCCATATGTCATCAGCAGATATGAGTTAGATTTAATCCTGATGTACTCACTTCCACCTGCCCTGGATGAATATGTCCCCGTACAGAGAGTCTCTGCTGGTGATGTGCAGATTTACAGTGCATAAATTCACCGTAATCCACTGCAGTCAAAGCTTTTAAGTGCAGCTGTACCACAACCAGCCTAAAGCACAGGAAGTGACATCAGGTGGCTTGTAATGGTTTATGTCTCTGTCTCTACTGTTCATATTGGCATTCTTGCTCACTTCCTCTTGACAGTTGTGGCTTCGAGCTCTTTTAACTAGTGACGTGCACATGTCGACACACACACACACACACACACACACACAATAATTAGACTTGTACATACAAATTATTCACTAAGAGGAAATCTCTACAATAGTGCACACTGCTTGCATGCATAAATAGTCTCCATAAAAGCCAGCACCACAACCATCTATCATATTTACTGCCTGTCTTCTAATCATTCCCATGTTTTCCCTTATTTTCTCAGCTTTCATCTCCAGCATACATTTCCCAGAATTCCTTGTCAGAGCAGGGGAGGAGACAGTGGGCAGAGCCTCCCAAGCCATTGCCGGGACAATGCCCACTGCAAACACTGGAGCCGTGGGATCAGTACCGCGACCCTAGTTCTGGACGCTGTTATTACATCAACACCTTTACAAAAGAGCGCTCGTGGAAACCTCCACGGCGATCCCGTGAGAGAGACAGCAACCAAAATAAAGTGAGTGACCAATCAGATCAAGGAATGCCTTGGCCCAATACCTAGCAACCAACCAAAATGTCCAAACAACCAGCTACAAATTCTTAGCAACCAGCCACAACACCCTAGTAATGCCAAGCAACCAGACAAATTTCCCTAGCAACCAGCTACAACTCCCTTAGCAACCAGCCACAACACCCTTGTAATGCCTAGCAACCAGCCAAAATGTCCAAGCAACTAGCTACAAGACCCTAGCAATGACTTGCAACGAGTCAAAATGCCCTAGAAACCAGCTACAACACCCTAGCAACCAGCCACAACACCCTAGCAATGCCAAGCAATCAGGCAAATTGCCCTAGCAACCAGCTACAACTCCCCTAGCAACCAGCCACAACACCCTAGCAATGCCTAGCAACCAGCCAAAATGTCCAAGCAACTAGCTACAAGACCCTAGCAATGACTTGAAACGAGTCAAAATGCCCTAGAAACCAGCTACAACACCCTAGCAACCAGCCACAACACCCTAGCAATGCCAAGCAACCAGGAAAATTTCCCTAGCAACCAGCCACAACACCCAAACAATGTCTTGTAACCAGCAAAAAGGCAAACAGCTATAAATCCTAGCAAACAGCCACAACAACCTAGCAATCCCAAGCAACCAAGCAAAATGCCCTAGCAAACCGCTAGAATGTCCTAGCAACTATCTGTAAGACACTAGCAATGCCTAACAACCAGGAAAAATGCCCTAGCAACCAGCCAAAATGTCCAAGCAACCACGTTCAAAACCCTAGCAATACCTAACAATGAGTCAAAATGCCATAGCAACCAACTATGAGACCCTAGCATTGCCTAGCAACCAGGAAAAATGTCCAAGCAACCAACTACATCTCCCCTAGCAACCAGTCACAACACCCAAACAATGCCTAGCAACCAGTCAAAATGTCCAAGCAACCAAGTACATCTCCCCTAGCAACCAGTCACAACACCCAAACAATGCCTAGCAGCCAGTCAAAATGTCCAAGCAACCAACTACATCTCCCCTACCAACCAGTCACAACACCCAAACAATGCCTAGCAGCCAGTCAAAATGTCCAAGCAACCAACTACATCTCCTCTAGCAACCAGTCACAACACCCAAACAATGCCTAGCAACCAGTCAAAATGTCCAAGTAACCAGCTACAAGACCCTAGCAATACCTAGCAAACAGTCAAAAATGTCCAAGCAACCAGCTGCAATACCTAGCAACGAGCCAAAATGCCCTGGCAACCAGCTACAAAACCTTAGCAATGACTAGCAACCAGCAAAAAGGCCGTGGCAACCAGCTACAAGACCCTAGCAACCAGCCACAACACCCAAACAATGTTAGTAACCAGCCAAAATGCCCAGGTGTGTGTGTGTATGTGAGTGTGTGTGGTGTGTGTATGTGAGAGTGTCATTATCCAGTACTCTCTATTGCAACACTATTACTGACACAGTTGTTCAAATAAAGTGAGATTACATGCAAAAGAATGCTAAAAAAAAAAAACACAAAGTGACATTGGCACACTTGAATTGATTGCAGAGTTTTCACACACAGACACAGAGCGCTGGATTGGTCGGGTGCACAGAGGTCCTGTTCATGTCACAGATTAGAGAGAGGCAGACAAATGAAAAAGGGGATTACACTCACCAATAGTTATTTATTTATTAAATCCCTTTGAAACAGATTTCATGTAGAGCTAATCCAGCCAGTGTTCAGAGATAATGCCTGATCTCATTTTGAAAGAGAGACCGAACACTTACCTGTGTGACGTCATCACACACACGCACACACACACACTCACTCACTCACTCTCACACACACACACACACTCACACTCACACACACACACACACACACACACACACACTCACACTCACTCACTCAAACACACACACACACACTCATACATACACACACTCACACACAAACACACACACTCACACACAAACACACACACACTCACTCACACAATCACACACTCACTCACACACACACACACACACACACACTCACAAACACACACACAAACACTCACTCTCACACACTCACACACACACACACACTCACTCACAAACACACACTCACACACACTCACACTCACTCACAAACACACACACACTCACACACTCACTCACACAAACACACACAATCACACACTCACACTCACTCACACACATACACATACACTCACTCACTCACAAACACAATCACTCACACACACACTCACAATCACACACTCACAATCACACACACACACACACAATCACCCACTCACTCACACACAAACACTCACAATCACACACACACACTCACAATCACACACTCACAATCTCACACTCACACACACACACACACACACAAACACTCACAATCACACACTCACACACACACAAACACTCACACTCACTCACACACGCACACTCACAATCACTCACACACGCACACTCACAATCACTCACTCGCACACACACTCGCACTCACACACACACAAACACTCACTCACACACACTCACACACACACAAACACTCACAATCACTCACACACTCACAATCACACACTCACAATCACTCACTCACACACTCACAATCACTCACTCACACACTCACTCACAATCACTCACTCACACACACTCACAATCACTCACTCACACACTCACAATCACTCACTCACACTCACTCACACACACTCTCACACACACACACAAACACTCACAATCACACACACACACTCACAATCACTCACACACAAACACTCACAATCACTCACACACACTCACAATCACACACTCACAATCAATCACTCACTCACACACTCACTCACAATCACTTTCTCACACTCACAATCACACACACTCACAATCACTCACACACACACTCACAATCACTCACACTCACAATCACTCACACACTCACTCACAATCACTTTCTCACACACACAAACACTCACAATCACTCACTCACACACACACACAATCACACACTCACAATCTCACACTCACACACACACAGAAACACTCACAATCACACACTCACACACACACACACTCGCGCACACACACACTCACAATCACTCACTCACACACACTCACACACACAACACACACAATCACTCACTCACACACACACACACACACACTCACAAACACACACACAAACACTCACTCTCACACACACACTCACTCACACACAAACACACACAAACACACACACACTCACTCACAAACTCAACACACACACACTCACACACTCACACACAAACACACACACTCACTCACACAAACACACACACACTCACTCACAAACTCACACACACTCACTCACACACTCACACACAAACACACACACTCACTCACACAAACACACACAATCACACACTCACACTCACTCACACACACAAACACACACACACTCACTCACTCACAAACACAATCACACACACACACACACTCACAATCACACACTCACAATCACACACACACACACACAATCACCCACTCACTCACACACAAACACTCACAATCACACACACACACTCACAATCACACACTCACAATCTCACACTCACACACACACACACACACAAACACTCACAATCACACACTCACACACACACAAACACTCACACTCACTCACACACGCACACTCACAATCACTCACACACGCACACTCACAATCACTCACTCGCACACACACTCGCACTCACACACACACAAACACTCACTCACACACACTCACACACACACAAACACTCACAATCACTCACACACTCACAATCACACACTCACAATCACTCACTCACACACTCACAATCACTCACTCACACACTCACTCACAATCACTCACTCACACACACTCACAATCACTCACTCACACACTCACAATCACTCACTCACACTCACTCACACACACTCTCACACACACACACAAACACTCACAATCACACACACACACTCACAATCACTCACACACAAACACTCACAATCACTCACACACACTCACAATCACACACTCACAATCAATCACTCACTCACACACTCACTCACAATCACTTTCTCACACTCACAATCACACACACTCACAATCACTCACACACACACTCACAATCACTCACACTCACAATCACTCACACACTCACTCACAATCACTTTCTCACACACACAAACACTCACAATCACTCACTCACACACACACACAATCACACACTCACAATCTCACACTCACACACTCACACACACACAGAAACACTCACAATCACACACTCACACACACACACACTCGCGCACACACACACTCACAATCACTCACTCACACACACTCACACACACAACACACACAATCACTCACTCACACACACACACACACACACACACTCACAAACACACACACAAACACTCACTCTCACACACACACTCACTCACACACACACACTCACTCACACACACACACTCACTCACACACAAACACTCACACTCACTCACAAACACACACAAACACACACACACTCACTCACAAACTCAACACACACACACTCACACACTCACACACAAACACACACACTCACTCACACAAACACACACAAACACACACACACTCACTCACAAACTCACACACACACACTCACACACTCACACACAAACACACACACTCACTCACACAAACACACACAATCACACACTCACACTCACTCACACACACAAACACACACACACTCACTCACTCACAAACACAATCACTCACACACACACACACACTCACAATCACACACTCACAATCACACACACACACAATCACCCACTCACACACACACACTCACAATCACACACTCACAATCTCACACTCACACACACACACACAAACACACACAATCACACACACACTCACTCACTCACAAACACAATCACTCACACACACACTCACAATCACACACTCACAATCACACACACACACATAATCACCCACTCACTCACACACAAACACTCACAATCACACACACACACTCACAATCACACACACACACATAATCACCCACTCACTCACACACAAACACTCACAATCACACACACACACACTCACAATCACACACTCACAATCTCACACACACACACACACAAACACTCACAATCACACACACACACAAACACTCACACTCACTCACACACGCACACTCACAATCACTCACTCGCACACACACTCGCACTCACACACACACAAACACTCACAATCACTCACTCACACACACTCACACACACTCTCACACACACACACAAACACTCACAATCACTCACACACACACACTCACAATCACACACTCACAATTACTCACACACAAACACTCACAATCACTCACACACACTCACAATCACACACTCACAATCACTCACTCACACACTCACAATCACTCACTCACACACTCACTCACAATCACTCACTCACACACTCACTCACAATCACTTTCTCACACACACTCACAATCACTCACACACACAATCACTCACACACACAATCACTCACACACACACACACTCACACACACACACAATCACTCACACACTCACTCACAATCACTTTCTCACACACACAAACACTCACAATCACTCACTCACACACACACAATCACACACTCA
>JAVLUX010000106.1:1287500-1295000 GCA_032164185.1 Moxostoma hubbsi | reverse complement strand
ACACACAATCACTCACTCACACACACACACACACTCACAATCACTCACACACACACACTCACAATCACTCACAATCACTCACTCACACACACTCACACACACACAAACACTCACAATCACACACACACACTCACAATCACTCACACACACACACACACACACACTCACAATCACTCACTCTCACACACACACACACTCACAATCACTGACACACACACTCACAATCACTCACTCACACACACACACACACACACACACACTCACTCACAATCACACACACACACACACACACACTCACAATCACTCACACACACACACACACACACTCACAATCACTCACACACACACACTCACAATCACTCACACACACACACTCACAATCACTCTCACACACACACACACACACACACACACACTCACAATCACTCACTCTCACACACACACACACTCACAATCACTGACACACACACTCACAATCACTCACTCACACACACACACACACACTCACACACACACACACACACACACTCACTCACAATCACTCACACACACACACACACACTCACAATCACTCTCACACACACACACACACACACACTCACAATCACTGACACACACTCACTCACAATCACTCACACACACACACACACACTCACAATCACTCACACACACACACTGACAATCACTCACTCACACACACACACACTCACAATCACTCACTCACACTCACACACCCATGAAAGAACGACTGTCCATTTTATTTATGCATATCTGCTAAAATAAGTTCAACTTTCAGCTTTCCACTAGCATAAAGATGACTCCAGAGCTGACATATATTATAGTCGAATCTGTTCTACGAGTTAAACAGTGAAATGGTAATTCAGCCCTCAATGATCAGGATGAGAGTCTTGTCCATTACTCTGACGAGTGCAGGGATCAGTGTAAAGTACACGTGTTTAAAAAAGCACTTCTTTGGGCGTGTGTCAAATTTGACTTTTTCACACCATGCTCGACTCCACTTCCTTATTCGATACACAGTTAAAGTGACGAGCGAGAGAACTAGTTAGATGGATGTTGCTGTGTTCCCCCTGTAAAGAGGAAGCAGGACTGAGGTGAGGCTCTGATTCAAGAGAAAGTGAGTTTATCAACCGCTTCAGTCTGCTGGATTAAAAATACTCCGATGGATGGACGAGATCTGCTGCTTTGTAAGATCAGTGTTGTGTGATTTGAAAGAGGAAGAGAGGCTGATTCATGTCTAACCTGAAACTTGAAGTATGTTGTTTTATTTAATGGTTGTTTTAAAGTCTTATACGCTAATCACAGTATCAGGCATGATGTAGTGGATTGATTTGGCAATCGAGATGACATTGAGTCTCTCCTTGTCTTTATGAAAGCAAACGCTTCACTCATTGCAGAGAATTACAGCTATACTTTAGTGTTTTTACTGTGTGTCTTTGTTAAGGGGTTAATGGAAAGGAGGCGGCGAGAACCGGCTTGAGAATATAAATAATAGTTTCATTATAAACTGCAACAAAATGACACACGCGGGTGTCGGACAGCTGCCCGTAAAACACTCTCTCTCGCACTGCCATCTCCGGTCGGCGTTTATCCCTCTCTGAAGCTTGATTAGTGGCGCCGCCCTCCGCCCCGTCACAGTCCTCTCTCGTTCTCTCAGGTCGGGGAGCCCCCGGCATGATGTACACCCACCCTTCCTCTTTCCCTGGGGAGGGGCGTGCCTTCCACCCCGTCTGCCGGCAGGTCATCCCCATCTACCTGGATGAGGGAGGGGACAAGGGGACGGAGGGGACTATACACCGTAACGGCGATCGTTCCAAATTAATAAAACATTTTAAAAAGAGAGGGAAAGGCCAACACGGAGCGCCGGAGGGAACGGTGGAGGGAGCGGCCGAGGGAACGGCCGAGGGAGGGAGGGAGAGAGCGAGAGATAGAAACACTTACACGCCGGTGCTCCGATACGCCGAAGCTCGGTCCTCGGCCGCTCCTCCACCCTCTAATGGACGACAGCCACGCTTCCCTGGACGGATTGGAGGCAGACCTCCGGCCCCTGGTGGACGGAACGCCCCGTCGCGTCTTTGGTGGACGTTAGGAGTCTCCCCCGCCCCTGGCTGCGGTAACCGCTCCAGGCGGTTGGTTGGGAGCCCCTCCTCCCTTCGCGGTCGGTGGCCATTCCTCCGCTTTCAGGCGGCCGGGCTACTCCGTCCTCCAGCGGATGGACGCGGCTGCTCCGTTGGGGTGGATGGTAGTGGCGAGGACTCTACTACGGTGCATCCCTCAAAAGACAAACACACACAGGTGTCGGACAACTGGTCCATAAATCTCTCTCTCTCTCTCGCACTGCCGTCTCCGGTCGGCCTTTATCCCTCTCTGAGGCTTGATTAGCGTGATTAGGGGCCGGATAACTGGAATCATGGCCCCGCCCTCCGCCCTGCCACAATCTTCAATGGTTAATTTCATTCTGACTGTTCATAATAGTGTGTGAGAACACTTTTCTGTAATTAATCATTTCACATTCTCTTTCAGCTGTCACCTGACTTCACCTACGTTACTCACGATGCCAATGGTTGGCAGGTGAATCAGGTGAGATCATGAAACACTTTTCTCTCTGTTCTGATATCTCTATTAACACTGTTATTTATAAACACATGAATGCAATATTGTAATTCACTGTGCGAAAACATCATTCCAATCATTCAGAAAAGATAACACACTGGGTCCTCTTAAGAGTGCTATGACTTATGATGCATCATAAGCTGATATGTCATACGTGTAAAGTGCTAATGGACTGAGTCTGGGTATATATTCAGTCTCCTGTCAAGCAATGTGGATATAAAGGAAGACGGCCATTTGGTTGTGTAAATCGGCTGTATGCAATGCATCCCTCTACCTACTCTACCTACCCAGCCTAGCCTACCTACCCTTCCTATCTACATTACCTACCTACCCTATCTATTCTACCTACTCTATCTACCTACCCTACTCTACCTACCCTACTCTTCTTACCCTACCTACCTACCCAACCTAGCCTACCTACCCTTCCTATCTACATTACCTACCTACCCTATCTATTCTACCTACCCTACTCTACCTACCCTACTCTTCTTACCCTACCTACCTACCCAACCTAGCCTACCTACCCTTCCTATCTACATTACCTACCTACCCTATCTATTCTACCTACTCTATCTACCTACCCTACTCTACCTACCCTACTCTACCTACCCTTCTTACCCTACCTACCCTACCTACCTACCCAACCTACCCTTCTTACCCTACCTACGTACCCTTCCTATCTACATTACCTACCTACCCTATCTATTCTACCTACTCTATCTACCTACCCAACCTAGCCTACCTACCCTTCTTACCCTACCTACCCTTCTTACCCTACCTACATACCCAACCTAGCCTACCTACCCTTCTTACCCTACCTCCTTCATATCTACATTACACCTACCTACCCTATCTACTCTACCTACCCTACCTATATACCCTTCATACCTACCTACTTTACCAACCTGCCTACCCTTCCTATCTACTTAGGGTAGGTAGGTAGGTAGGGTAGGAAGGCTATCTACCCT
The DNA here is from genome assembly GCA_032164185.1 of Moxostoma hubbsi. Classification (NCBI taxonomy): domain Eukaryota; kingdom Metazoa; phylum Chordata; class Actinopteri; order Cypriniformes; family Catostomidae; genus Moxostoma; species Moxostoma hubbsi. The sequence continues at coordinate 1,291,401 of JAVLUX010000106.1, read as the reverse complement.
ACCTACCCTAATTAGCCTTCCTACATAACCTACCTACCCTTCATAGCTACCTGCCTTACCTACCCAGCTACCCTTCATAGCTACCTACCCTTCCTAATTACCTACCCTACCTACCCTTCTTACCCTACATACCTACCTACCCTTCATATCTACATTATCTACTCTACCTACCCTACCTATATACCATACCTAGCCTACTTATCTACCAACCTACCCTTCATACCTACCTACTTTACCAACCTACCACCCTGCCTATCCTTCCTATCTACTTAAGGTAGGTAGGTAGGGTAGGAAGGCTATCTACTCTACCTACCCTTCCTTCATACCCTACCTACCCTAATTAGCCTTCCTACATAACCTACCTAGCCTACCTACCTTACCAACCTACCGACCTGCCTACCCTTCCTATCTACCTAGCCTTTCTACCCAACCTACCCTACTACCTACCTTCCTGTCCTAGCTACCTACCGACCATCCTACCTACCTAGCCACCTACCCATTCTACTTATCCTACCTACCTACCCTACATACCCACCTACCTACAGTTGAAGTCAGAAGTTTACATACACTGTTAACTGTGCCTTTTAAGCAGTCAAGCCTTTTAGACAATTAGCCAATTAGCTTCTGATAAGCCTAATTTTGGACCTCCGCAAGTCTGGTTCATCCTTGGGAGCGTTTTCCAAACTCCTGAAGGTCCCACGTTCATCTGTACAAACAATAGTGAGCAAGTATAAAAACCATGTGACCACACAGCCATTATACCACTCAGGATGTACATAGTTTGGTGTGAAAAGTGCAACTCAATCCCAGAACAACAGCAAAGGACCTTGTGAAGATGCTGGAGGAAACAGGTGGACGAGTATCTAGATCCACAGCAACACAAGTCCTATATGGACATCACCTGAAAGGCTGCTCAGCAAGGAAGAAGCCGCTGCTCCAAAACCACCATAAACAAGCCAGATTACAGTTTGCAAGTGCACATGAGGACAAAGATCTTACTTTTGGAGAAATGTCCTCTGGTCTGATGAAACAGGGAATGAACTGTTTGGCCATAATGACCATCATTATGTTTGGAGGAAAAGGGTGAGGCTTGCAAGCTGGAGAACAGCATCCCAACTGTGAAGCATGGGGGTGCCGCATCATGTTATGGAGGTGGCAGCAGGAGGGACTGGTGCACTTCACTAAATAGATGACATCATGAGGAAGGAACATTATGTGGATATATTGAAGCAACATCTCAAGACATCAGACAGGAAGTTAAAGCTCGGTCGCAAATGGGCCTTCCAAATGGACAATGACCCCAAGCACACCTCCGAAGTTGTGGCAAAATGGCTTAAGGACAACAAAGTCAAGGTATTGGATCTGATAGACAATTTGATACAAACCTGACAATGATCAGTGATCCTAACTGATCTAAGACAGGGAATGTTTTCAACGATTAAATGTCAGGAATTGTGAAAAACTGAGTTTAAATGTATTTGGCTAATGTATATGTAAACTTCTGACTTAAACTGTATATATATATATATATCACACACCGATCATCCTTCATACCCTACCCACAGTTTTTGCACTTTCTGTCAGTCTGTGTAATTGTATTCACTGTATATCCTACAATACTGAGGGTTCTGCATTTTTGTGCCATTTTAAAGCGTTCTTCACAGTATGCAGTTTAATCCGCAGCATATGGAATGTCAGCGTGCTCGCGTGCTTCTGTCGCAGGCCGCAGTGGGGCTTTCAGTCTGTCGTTTAAGCTGCTTTTGACCACTAACGCTGTAAAAGAGTCTGCTAATTGAGTTGAGTGGTTGGAGAGTAAACTAAGTGAACTGAATGTAATTGAATTGAAGCAAATGTAAAGTGACTGGACTGAATCTAATGCGATTAGATCGAAGCTAACGCGTTCACATCTTCCGGTAGAGGATGCAGTGCACTGTGTCATCAGATGCTCTCAGCTCGAACTCATCCAGCTATGAGGATGCTTATTGCAGGAACTGCGCTCCAGCAGGGGGCGTGTCACACATGAGCCACTCCTACTCCATGGTTCTGCCATCACAAACGCAGAGGACATCTGCAAACGGCAAGGTGATGATGATACTTACATGAGTTAGTTGTTGACGTCTCATGCATTCTTGATTACACAGACATTTATGTCAATAACATATAGAAGTCTTAAAGGTACAGTAACGAAACACCTTTTTTAATTGTAAGGGTGAGAGAGAGCGAGAGCGCATAATAGGTGCAATAAACGGTTACTAGATTATTAGATTTCACAGAAATATTAAAATGTTTGTTTAGAATGTGTTGCCTTGATCATTATTAATTCCATATTTCTTTTCTGTAGTCGGATTACAGGGCAGTTGTCGAAACCCCGTCACCTGACAGCTCGCCAGACAGTGAAGGAGTCACACCGGTGAGAGACACACACAAACACACACAAACAGACGCACACACACACACACACTCAAACAGACGCACACACAAACAGACGCACACACACACAAACAGACGCGCACACACACACAAACAGACACGCGCACACACACACACAAACAGACGCGCACACACACACAAACAGATGCACACAAACAGACGCACACACACACACATACACACAAACAGATGCACACACAGAAACAGACATGCGCGCACGCGCACATACACACACACACAAACAGATGCACACACACACACACATACACAAACTGATGCGCGCACACACACACACACACAAACAGACATGCGCGCACACACACACACACACACACACACACAAACAGACATGCACACACACACACAAACAGACATGCACACACACACACAAACAGACATGCGCGCACACACACACACACAGACATGCGCGCGCGCACACAAACAGACATGCGCGCACACACACACACACACACAAACAGACATGCGCACACACACACACAGATATACTGTACACAAATAACAACATAACTAAAACTTGAAACTAATTGCAGTGGTTTGGCAGGATTGTTTTATTGTGATGCCGATGAAGTACTTTGAAATAGAAGTAAAAGCAGTTGCCCCCCCCCCCCCCCCCCCCCATTGACAAATTGCTTTTTCTTGTTTAAAGCATAAATGTCATTATTTTTAGTTTTTAAGGATTTATGTGTAAACAACATTATGCCACAAATGCTGTCGCTTAAGCTTCATTTATTAAACCTAGAATTTTCCTTTTAACGCTGGAGTACCTGAAAGAGTACCGGTGTAGCTCTGAAAGCTCAAGTGTGTGTAAATACTTTCTCTTACTCCAGTTTAATATGCCGACACATCTGTTCTGTACGGAAACCATTTGTAGGTTAATGTGCTCGAAAAATGTAAACACTGTGTCTCTGTGGCACTATAAAAATTGCTGTTTGATTTGAGCGACCCGTCTCATGAGACACAACGACAATGACTCGACCAATGGCGTGAGTTGGGGGCGGGACTATCTGTTTGTATGACCAAAGCAGACCAGCAGCTATGTTTTGCTGGTTACCACCACGACTGTACTAGTCCACCAGAACCTAACCAGTACCGGTAACCATGGAGATCCACGCAGGTGTAATCTGGTGTTTTCGGCAGAGTTTCACACATGCTTCATTTAAGTCTCAGTTAGCATCCACACTACTGAAATCTCCTGCTGATTGATTCTGACAGGAGCTAGAAAAGGCCGGACTTCTCAACAAAACCAAGATAGCAGAAGGAGGCAGGAAACTGAGGTGAGATTGTCTGCCGACACACTTCAAATCAAACACGTGTTTGAGTTGGACTGACCAGTTCTCATGTTAACTGGGAGCGGGAATGTTTGTGTGTTCACAGGAAAAACTGGAACCCGTCTTGGGTGGTTTTGGTGGGGAACAGTCTTGTATTCTTCAAAGACCCCAAAAGCCAGAAT
>JAVLUX010000106.1:1262500-1282500 GCA_032164185.1 Moxostoma hubbsi | reverse complement strand
TGTCTGTGCGTCTGTGTGTGTGCATCTGTGTGCGTCTGTGTGCGTGTGCCTGTCTGTCTGTGTGCGCGTCTGTGTGTGTGTCTGTGCGTGTGTGTGTCTGTCTGTCTGTGCGTGTGTGTGCGTCTGTGTGTGTGTCTGTCTGTCTGTCTGTGTGTGCGTCTGTGTGTGTGTGCGTGTGTGCGTGTGTCTGTCTGTGTGCGTGCGTCTGTGTGCGTGCGTCTGTGTTTCTGTCTGTGTGTGTGTGTCTGTCTGTGTGCGTGTGCCTGTCTGTCTGTGTGTGCGTCTGTGTGCGTCTGTGTGTGTGTGCGTCTGTGTGTGTGTGCGTCTGTGTGTGTGTGCGTGTGTGTGTGTGTGTGTGTGTGTGTATGTGCGTGCGTGTCTGTGTGCGCGTCTGTGTGTGTGTGTGTGTGATTTGCAGATCAGGTGTTTGGTTGTAGTTTGGAGCTGCTGTATGACCGAGAGAAAAACACAGTTCCACAGTTTGTCAGGAAGTGCACAGAGGCCGTTGAGAGAAGAGGTACATTATTGTATACATGTCTCTCTCTTTACCCCATCCTCTGTTCTGTTATCTGAAATAATACTTCCGTGTGTGTGTCCGTGTGTGTGTGTGTGTGTGTGTGTCCGTGTGTGTGTCCGTGTGTGTGTCTGTGTGTGTGTGTGTGTGTGTTATTTTCAGGGTTGGAGACGGATGGTATTTACAGAGTGAGCGGGAATCTTGCGGTCATTCAGAAACTCCGCTTCGCTGTCGATCACGGTGAGGGAGAGATCAATAATGATCAGTTTTACTCAAAAATATGTCACAATACACAAGTTAAATATGATATGCTGTAAAGCTGCTTGGTTTTTCCTACCAACAGATCATCCTTGTTCAAATCCCTAAATTTAAAGGTGCAGTTCACCCAAAACTGAAAACCCTTGTGCCATCCCAGATGTGTTTGACTTTCTTTCTTCACCAGAACACAAAGATTTTTTTTAAATATTTCAGCTCTGTAGGTCCTTACAATGCAAGGGAATGGAGACCAGAACTTTGAAGCTCCAAAAAGCACATAAAGGCAGCATAAATATAATCCATACGTGGTTTAATCCATGTCTTCTGAAGTGATTTGATACGTGTGGGTGAGAAACAGATCAATATTTAAATCCTTTTTTTTCTATAAATCTACACTTTCACTTTTGCATTCTTCTTCTTCTGTTTTGTTCTGCATTCTTTATGCATATTGCCACCTACTGGTTGGGGCTGGGCAAAAGTGGAGACTTATTGTAAAAAAGGACTTAAATATTGATCTGTTTCTCAACCACAACTATCACATTACTTCTGAAGACATGGATTAAACCATGTATGGGTTACTTTTATGCTGCCTTTTATGTGCTTTTTGGAGCTTCAAAGTTCTGGTCACCATTCACTTTTGAAATATTCTTCTAAAAATCTTAATTTGTGTTCTGCAGAAGAAAGAAAGTCAAACACATCTGGGACAGCATGAGGGTGAGTAAACGATGAAAGAGTTTTAATTTATGGGTGAACTGTCCCTTTAAATAGAAAGTTGTGAGTTATTTTACAGTTTCAAGAAGTTAAAAAATCAAAATAATTTTCTCCGTAGGTAAATTGATTTTAAACGATAACTTTTAAACCTTTAAAGACTGACGTACTGTGACCTCGGATGTTGTTATGCTTCTGTTGAAGACTTATATAAGACTTATTTCAACTTGTATTTAAAAAAAAAACCGAATAGGTGAATTCCTGAAGAAGACAGTACCCATAATCCTGAAGAGAAATATCCACCAATCAGAGGAGATTTCTGTAGCTCCGCCCACTCCCATAATGCTCTGCAATGACGCAATCGAGTCACTCTACCTAAACACTCGAACTACTTATAAATTTGTATATATCTGAGTATTTTGCAATAATTTTTTTTGCGTTTTATTATACATTTATAAAATGTATTTGCAATACAATATGTTGTTTCTATACTTATAAATAACCACTTGTATTTTTCCATCGTTTTTTATTCGATTACGTCATTCGCAATGTCCCTCATTAAAGCCAAAGTTAAATATTTGTCTGTTTTCCAAACGTTTTTTTTTTTTTTTTTTTGCTTCAAATCAAAGTTTGTGATGTTGTGATTCACCTCGGAGCCGGTTGATTTGGTTCATGGACTCTTATGAAGGATTTATGATGGAAAAAATAATAAAAATAAACGCTTCCAGAAGCAAGACGGTTGAAAAGTGGGCGGGTACTGTTGCGTTTCTGTTGGGAGTTACTAACTACCTCCCTGGATGCTGATTGGTCAATATAGCGCTCCATCAGTGCTGAAGTGTGTGATGTCATGAGGTGCTGATGATGTCATGGACTGTATATCTTGTTCGTTCTTTCAGAGCGAGCGATCACCACAGATGGCCGGTATCTGTTTCCTGAGGGTTTAGTTCAAGGTAGTTTCCAGCAGTCTGTGCGCTTTTACACTGACCTGACGGCAGTTTAACCTCTATATATTTATATTAGTAATCATAATACTGGTGTCAGATCAGAGTTAAAGAGCAACGGCTTCAGTGCTCATTGATTTGAATGTTTCCTCAGTGTTTTCTTACTCTCGCTTCTTCGCGCCATTTTCCGCTTCAGGATTAAATCTGTGACGCTCTTCGCGCTTGTTTCTCTGAAGAATAACAAAATAAGACGATTTCTCGTGAAGTTTTGATTCTCATGTCACTGTATGTTGTTTTAAGGATGTTTAGATGTTAACTGGACGACAACACCGCAAGGAATCCAGGATTTACGTCTTGTTTTGCTGTAAAATATCGAAAGATCCTTAAAACAAGATGAAGATCAATTTACTTGAGAAGTAAAATTACGAGATATTTGAGAAAATTTAGCAACGTTTGTGTTTCTAATTAGAGAAATATATTTGTCAATTAAACGTGATTCAAAGGGAAAACATGTTTATTTTTTTTACCCCTCTGGCAAATATTTTTTTCTTGTTTTAAGTATAAATAACACCAAATTTTGATAGATTTCTCTAAAAACAAGACTTGATATATTTTTACTGGAAATTAAGACTAATAATATATATATTATTTATAAGCTCTCCAAAGTAAAATGCTTCATAAAGTAAACATGTTATTTATTTATTAAAGTTAAGACAAATTATTTATATATATATATATTATTTATTACTATTTTAAGCTCTGCAAATGTAAAATGCTTCATAAAATAAACATGTTATTTATTTATTAAAGTTTAGACAAATTATATATATATATATATATATATATATATATATATATATATATATATATATATATATATATATATATATATATACCATTATTATTATTTATTATTTTAAGCTGCAAAATTAAAATGCATCTTAAAGTAAACATTTTCTTTATTTATTAAAGTTAAGACAAATTACAAGACAAATTATATATATATGTATTATTATTCATTATTATTATTTTAAGCTCTGCAAAATTAAAATGCTTCATAAACATTTTATTTATTTATTTATTAAAGTTATATGTATATATTATTATTATTATTTATTATTATTTTAAGCTCTCCAAAGTAAAATGCTTCATAAAGTAAACATGTTATTTTATTTTAATTCTAAAAATGTAAACGTTTGCTTGGTAGCACTTTTAAATGTGGTTTACAATATTATTTTTTTAACATTATTAAATGTTTCTGGTATCATGAACTAACAATTAACTTTTTTGTGTTTATTATTATTATTATTATTAATATTGTTTAATTTATCAAAATACTGTTGTTCTGTGTTCCTGTTAGTTGATACAGTATAGCATTAACAAATGTAAGAATATACAGCTTTTAATGTAAAAAATGTGCAAAAAAATAATCAAAAATAAATTTTGTCTTTCTAGTTGAAAATATCAAAACATTCGTAAAACAATATAAACCACTTAAGAGGCAAAATGACATTCAATGTTGTGTCTCGTTTTCAGAAAAATCAAACAAAATGTAGGTTTTAAATCTGTTTTACAGTGTCATTATTACACGTTACATGTTACTGTTATTAATTACTACAGTAATAACAATATGCAGGTCTGCAGTGTAATTACACAGCAAATGCATGTAATTATATAATATTGTTTTTGTCCTCGTTCAGATAGCTGAAGTGTTTTCTTCACCTTCTCCGACACGTTTGCAGCTGCAGCTTGAGTCGTGCTTGTGTGTTTGTTATGAAGCGTTTTACACGTCCAGCTTCTTCTGCATCTCCTCTTCTTAAGAGGTCTTTTCTGAGCGTCTCTTTAATCTTAGACTCCGATCATTACATCATCCTCTCTGTGTTTGTGTGATCAGAGCGCTTGGATCTGGATGATCCGCAGTGGGACGACGTTCACGTCATCACTGGGGCGCTGAAGCTGTTCTTTAGGGAATTACCGGAACCGCTCGTCCCGTACGGATTCTTCCATGACGTCGTCGAGACCGTCAGTAAGTGACCACAGGAACAGGAGAAAGCAACACATGATCATTTGTGTAGTATTAAACGCTGTGTTTAATCTGTGTGTCGTATAGAAATACCGGATTACCTGGATAAGGTGGACCGACTGAAGCTGCTGGTCATCAGTATGCCGCCGCCAAACCACGACACCTTGAAGCACATGATACGACACCTCAAACGGTACCAACATCACATTAGAAATGAATTATCCATCCATATGTGATATTTAACCTCTTATGTGCTTGGCCACTAGATGGCGCTCTCTGTCAGGAAACATCAAAACACTCTTGAGATGAAGAAGTGACTGTTGTAGATGTGACACAAAACAGAGACTCTCTGTGAATATACCGGAGGGAATGTGCTTTAAAACATGTACAAAGAGGAGCACGAGCTGTTTTATTGTTCAAATGAGAAACAAAATTAAAACATTTTGAACACGTGACGGGCAGAAACGAGCTAAAAAATATGTAATTAAAGAAATATGATAAGATGACTCGCCACGTCTGAGACGGTCAATCTGAGCATCTTATCACTGTAGATTCAAAAGAATCGACTCAGTAGAGTCATTTGTTCGGGAATCGGACTACACAGGATCTGCTGTTTGTTTCACACTGTAGATTCAAAAGAATCGGCTCATAAGAGTCATTTGTTCAGGAATCGGACTACACAGGATCTGCTGTTTGTTTCACACTGTAGATTCAAAAGAATCGGCTCATAAGAGTCATTTGTTCGGGAATCGGACTACACAGGATCTGCTGTTTGTTTCACACTGTAGATTCAAAAGAATCGGCTCATAAGAGTCATTTGTTCAGGAATCGGACTACACAGGATCTGCTGTTTGTTTCACACTGTAGATTCAAAAGAATCGGCTCATAAGAGTCATTTGTTCGGGAATCGGACTACACAGGATCTGCTGTTTGTTTCACACTGTAGATTCAAAAGAATCGGCTCATAAGAGTCATTTGTTCAGGAATCGGACTACACAGGATCTGCTGTTTGTTTCACACTGTAGATTCAAAAGAATCGGCTCATAAGAGTCATTTGTTCAGGAATCGGACTACACAGGATCTGCTGTTTGTTTCACACTGTAGATTCAAAAGAATCGGCTCATAAGAGTCATTTGTTCGGGAATCGGACTACACAGGATCTGCTGTTTGTTTCACACTGTAGATTCAAAAGAATCGGCTCATAAGAGTCATTTGTTCAGGAATCGGACTACACAGGATCTGCTGTTTGTTTCACACTGTAGATTCAAAAGAATCGGCTCATAAGAGTCATTTGTTCAGGAATCGGACTACACAGGATCTGCTGTTTGTTTCACACTGTAGATTCAAAAGAATCGGCTCATAAGAGTCATTTGTTCGGGAATCAGACTACACAGGATCTGCTGTTTGTTTCACACTGTAGATTCAAAAGAATCGGCTCATAAGAGTCATTTGTTCGGGAATCAGACTACACAGGATCTGCTGTTTGTTTCACACTGTAGATTCAAAAGAATCGGCTCATAAGAGTCATTTGTTCGGGAATCAGACTACACAGGATCTGCTGTTTGTTTCACACTGTAGATTCAAAAGAATCGGCTCATAAGAGTCATTTGTTCGGGAATCGGACTACACAGGATCTGCTGTTTGTTTCACACTGTAGATTCAAAAGAATCGGCTCATAAGAGTCATTTGTTCGGGAATCGGACTACACAGGATCTGCTGTTTGTTTCACACTGTAGATTCAAAAGAATCGGCTCATTAGAATAATTTTTTCGGGAATCGGACTACGCAGGATCTGCTGTTTGTTTCACACTGTAGATTCAAAAGAATCGGCTCATAAGAGTCATTTGTTCGGGAATCAAACTTCACTCTAAACTAGATTCAATATCAATCTGTCTTTCTCTTCTTTCTTTTTTACTTCTCTCAGTTTTATCTTGGAAGCTTTGAGCAGTTTCTCGCTGTTCCTCGTTACCCATTCTTTAATAACACACATCTGCTTCTCTCTTTGTTTCTCTCTTCAGGGTGATGGAGCGTTCCGACAGCAATCGCATGACGACGCAGAACATCGGCATTGTGTTCGGCCCGACTCTCATGCGTCCAGAGAACGAGTGTGGCAACATGGCCATTAACATGGTGTATCAGAACCAGGTCATCGAACTCCTGCTGAGTGAATATGAGCAGATCTTTGGACCCGAGACCGCCGGCTCTTATTAAGACCAGAAGCGCAGAGTGACCTCACAGAACCGTGAGATGAGGCGCAGACGGACGGTTGGGTTATCGGTCTTTACACGGTTCTAATCCACAAGATGGACAAATTCATGGAGGTTTTTCACGTCTTCCAAAGCAGAATGAGCATCGCCGTCGAGACGAACGTCAGATGCACGAGAGGCATTTATAAATGTGTCAATCTTCACAAGAACATGTCCAGGTCATATTTCACCACAAAATGAAAAGAAAAAAATAAGAAATTATATTTTGCATAAAAAAAATGAAACGTTTTATTGGAAAAATTTAGAGTCATGTTTTATAAAATTACAGTAAAAAAGCGTAATGGCGTTTTCAAACCAAAAGCAGCGTGTGTGTGTGTGCGCGTGTGTGGGTGGGTGTGTGTGTGTGGGTGCGTGCGAGTGTCTGTACGCGCGTGCGAGTGTGTGTGCGCGCCCGTGCGTTCGCGTGTGTGTGTGTGTGCGTGCGTATGTGTGTGTGTGCGCGTGCGAGTGTCTGTACGCGCGTGCGTGTGGGTGTGTGCGCGTGCGAGTGTCTGTACATGCGTGGGTGTGTGTGTGCGCGCCCGTGCGTTCGCTTGTGTGTGTGTGTGTGTGTGTGCGTGCGTATGTGTGTGTGTGCGCGTGCGAGTGTCTGTACGTGCGTGTGAGTGTGTATGCGCGAGTGTGGGTGTGTGCGTGCGAGTGTCTGTACATGCGTGTGTGTGTGTGTGCGCGCGCGCGCGTGCGTTCGCTTGTGTGGGTGTGTGCGCGTGTGTGCGTGTGTGTGTGTGGTCTCTATCTGAACTCTAAGATCTTCCCTAGTGCCTTTAAGTGTTTTATTTTCAAACTATTTCCATCTTTGAGCAAATTTAATGCAAAGATGCAAATCTGTCAAATAAAACTGTAGGTGTCACTCAATAATGATGATGATGATGATGATGATGCTGCTCAGCGCAGGTCAAAAGTTGAACACATTCAATAAATTCAGTCATTAGACGCCTTTAAATAGACAAATAAAACGTCGTATAATTCACTCCAAAATGTGACGTGATTCCATTCCCATTGTTCCAGTGTGTGTGTGTGTGTGTGTGTGTGTGTGTGTGTGTGTGTGTGTGCGCGCGCCACTCGCTCTGCTGCCATTTGTCCAAAACTCTGCTTTTAATAACAGAACAAAAGAGGAACTAAAAATGCATATGTTTGAAAAATGTGCCCCCCTCCTCGTCCCACTCGCCGTGGTTTGGACTGTGGCTTTGGCTGTGGACATCAAGAGCAACAGAGAAAGCCTACATGGATTATAATGTTCCATTTTATATATTTATTCTTTTTTTTTTTTCTTATTTCAATTCTCTGAGGGGCTCTGAAGGGGTTTGTGGAGGTTATTTCAGAACAACACAAACGACTGAAGATGTATTATTATTTTTTATAGTGTGAAGTTATTTTTGCCGTTTATCTTTGTGCCAGTGATCCTGCTGAAACCAGTGAAGCCCATTTCTGTCTCTTAAAAACCTGTGATTTGGCAGGTCAAAAGTACGTGATACAAAGTCGTAATTTTGAGACAAACAAATTTCTGAGATAGATTCTTAATTATTACATAAAAAGGCAAAATTGAGATACTAAATCGAAATTATGAATACAACATTTTTATTAAGATACTAAGTCCATTATGAGTCAAAACTATGAGAGCAAAAAGTTAATTATGAGATAAAAAGTCAAATTTATGAGAAAAATTCATAATTATTAGATAAAAAGTCAAAATTGAGATATTAAATCTTAATTATGGGATAAAAAGTTGAAATTATGAGCTTAAAAAGTCAAAATTGAGATACTAAGTTTTAATTATGAGAGTCAAATTTGATAAAAATATATAATTATGAGATAAAAAAATTCAAAATGATGAGAGTCAAAACTATGAGATAAAAAGTCAAATTTATTAGAAAAATTCATAAGTATGAGATAAAAAGTCAAAATTGAGATACTAAATCGAAATTATGGGATAAAAATCTAATTTATGAGATAAAAAAATCAAATTTGATAAAAATGTATAATTATGAGCTAAAAAAGTCAAAATTGAGATACTTAATTGAAATTATGGGATTAAAAAGTCAAATTTATGAGAAAAATTAATAATTATGAGATAAAAAGTCAAAATTGAGATACTAAATCGAAATTATGGGATAAAAAAATCTAATTTATGAGATAAAAAAATCAAATTTGATAATGTATAATTATGAGCTAAAAAAGTCAAAATTGAGATACTAAATCGAAATTATGGGATTAAAAAGTCAAATTTATGAGAAAAATGAATAATTATGAGATAAAAAGTCAAAATTGAGATACTAAATCGAAATTATGGGATAAAAAATCTAATTTATAAGATAAAAAAAATCTAATTTATGAGAAAAAATTGTAATTATGGGACAAAATGTTTCTATGAAAAGACACAATAATGAGATAAACGGTCTTAATTATGAGACAACATTAAAGTTTTAGATAAAGTCACAAAAATGAGATCAACTCATTATTATGACTTTGCATCTCATTATCATGATTTAAGCATCTCATTATTATAACTTGCCAAAGCACAATTGTGTAATGTAGCGGAAATGGGTTTCCATAGAAACCGTTCAGCCAATTAGAAAAACCCTTCGTCAAATGACAAAATGTGAGGCCTGTGATGAAGGAATAATCGACTCTTCAATATTCTGTCATCATATACTCACCCGTATGTTGTTCCAAACCAGTTTGATTATGTCCCTGCACAAAAGGAGATGTTTAGCAGAATGTTCACGCTGTTCTTTACCATACAATGAGAGTGAATGAGGACTGACACCTTGAAAGCACAATAAAGATATATTCCAAGTCTCCTGAAGTCATACGAGAGAGGAACAGTTTCAAAGGTTGACAGCAAGAGGGTGAGTAAATGATGACAGTAGATGATGTGAACTGTCCCTTTAAGAGAAACCGTGTTCCTACACTGTCTCTAAATATTTGATGATGTCTGTAATCTTAAATGTGGAACTCCTTTGTGTGTTTTAGTTTTTCCTTTTATTATCTGTACATTGAGTCTCATGTAGCTGGAAAACATTTCTCACCTTCAAACTCTGTATTTCACAATCATTTGACAATAAAAAAAGAGAAAAGTCATCGAGTGCCCCATAACACATGTGAAAGTGCCATCCGGGCACATTTGGGCAAACGTGTCGAGATTGCTTCACATTTACATGCATATACTACAGGAGGAGTGATTAACCGCAGTGCTTTAGTTTTGGGGGAGGCGTGGCCTCAGGGCAGATCTGAGTCAGTACGGATAACCCCCGCCCCGCGGGTAACACGTGGCACTCGTAGAAGAGGTTTAGACACATCAACATCTGTGTTGTTTATAATATGTGCAGTTTTATTACAAAGGTTTTCACATTTTAACGAGTCTTAAACATTTGCATAGAAAAATAACACTGAACATGTTCACAGGTGAGCAGAGATTTGGGCATTACAGGTGAGGAATGATCAATGCAGATGATCAGATGATGGCAGTGAGAGGAATCTGAAGTGATCATTAAATAATACACATTTGCATAATTTGCCATTAAAAGCTCATGAGTGTGTGTCTGAGGTTGGGTTTAGTGCAGTTTATAGTACAGTACATACTATATTTATATACTTATATACTTATATATTTATATAGTATGCAACAGTTTTGTGACCATGTTTTTGGATTCTAGCCTGTTTTTTTTCCTTTCTGTCTGTCTTTCTGTCTGTCTCTCTATGTGTATGTCTGCCTGTCTGTATCTCTGTCTGTCTTCCTGGCTCTCTGTATGTCTTTCTGTCTGTGTGTCTTGTCTGTCTCTCTCCCTGTCTGTCTGTCTTTCTGTCTGTCTGTCTGTCTGTATGTCTTCCTTCCTGTCTGTCTGTCTGTCTGTATGTCTTCCTTCCTGTCTGTCTGTGTGTCTTCCTTCCTGTCTGTCTGTATGTCTTCCTTCCTGTCTGTCTCTCTGTCTGTCTGTATGTCTTCCTTCCTGTCTCTGTCTGTCTGTATGTCTTCCTTCCTGTCTGTCTTTCTGTCTGTCTGTCTGTCTGTGTGTCTTCCTGTCTGTCTTCCTTCCTGTCTGTCTGTCTCTCTGTCTGTCTCTCCATGAATCAACAGTTTAACATCATGTACACAATAATAAAACAGCAACATTCTTTTGTGTATTAAATATCAGTTCATATTTGTGGGCCTCATCCTCCCTCTGACTGTATAAACGGGTCAAACTGATCTGAGGTCATTATCTCTGTATTATTATGTGCATGATCCAGAAGCATTCATGAACTAAACCTCGACTCACTCTCCGTAAACTGTGAATGTCATTTAAATATTTATTAGATTGAATTATCACATATTTAAATATTCCCCCAGTACTGATTTATTACTGATGCACTCGTGGGGAAAACAAACAAAAACAATTAAAGGTACAAGCGCCGTCACTGGGGTGGGACCCTTCAGGGGACCTTTGCTATTCTCCTTGTACCTTTGAAGCAGTGGTTTAGCCAAGGGTGCGCTGTGGTGGTCCCGGGCCCCCCCAGAATATTCCAGATGACTCTTTTACTCCAAATATATATTTATAAAAACATTTTTAAAAATGCATTATTTTACTTTTCTGAAAGTATGAAAGAACTGTTTGAATGCGCCGTTTCTCTGTTGGTAACAAATTTTTTTTGTCCCATCCGTTTTTATTGAGGCTCACCCTAAAGTCATTTCCAGGCTACTCCTTTTCTTTAAAGCAACATTTATAGAGTTTGAGCTTATTGATGTGTGTGTGTGTGTGTGTGTGTGTGTGTGTGTGTGTGTGTGCGCGCTCCTGAGCTTTCATATGCATTTATTTATTCATTAAATACTTGTTTACTAAGTTGGCTGAGTTGTAAACAGATATGCTGGAGTGGAAACCCCGTCAAACCTTCTGTTTTTGGAGAAGTATACCGCGGGCGCCTAAACTCTGAGACCACATTCAAAGGTCTGTTCAAGGAGGAAACGTTTCACTCGTGGTCTCAGAATGATTTGGCGTTGACCTAAAAGCACTTTAATTGGAAATGTCTTTGTGACGTCACAGTTCTGTTGTTCTGACACTTTGTTTTGGATGCCAAAAATGCAACGTGTCCCGGAGTGTCTATAAAAGTGGATGTGTGGAGATGTTTCCTGTCTCACTCCGTCTCGTTTGTCCTCTCCACGTCTTCGTTCCCTTCAGTTTTAATCAGACTCTCCGGGTTGTTCAACTCCGTGTCTTGTCTGTCCTCTAAGGATTTGTCCTCCGTTTCGTCCTGTGCATCGGTTCTCATCCCCCTCTCATGGATGTGATTACTGAGTGAACTCTCCTCCTCCTCCTCCTCCTCCTCTTCCTCTCTGTACTCCAGCGGCGCTCCCTCCATACTAGAGTCACTGAGATACGTGCCGCTGTCCTGGCACTCCGTGACAGGCCTCATGTATGGAACGCCGTCCCCCAGTGCGTCCGGGTCGCTGTCGCGGCTGCAGAACGCGTAACGGTGGTTCATGTGTTGCGAGTACGAGCCGGAGTGAGAGAATCGTTTACCGCATTTGTCGCACTGATACGGCTTCTCTCCGGAGTGCAGACGGCTGTGCTCGATCAAGTGATGCTTGTGTTTAAAAGCCTTCTTGCAGATTTGACACTCGTGGGGTCTCTTCCCTAAAAAGACGACAAAAGTGTCATTAGTTGTATGCGTGTATAAGAGAGTATAAAACAACTACATTTAAATAGCAAATCTAAATTACGCCTACTTGAATCTAGTTACCTTTAATTAAATATGAACACTAAGTTTTAGAAGAATATTTCAGCTCTGTACGTCTGTATGCAAGTGAATAGTGGCCAGAACTTTGAAGTTCCAAAAAGCACATAAAGGCGGCATGAATGTAATCCAGTGGTTTAATCCATGTTTTCAGAAGTGATATGATAGTTAAGTCCTTTTTTGCTCTAAATTCTCCTCCCTGGTCAGTAAGTGGTGATATACACAAAGAATGCGAATTGCCAAAAACAAAAGAAGAAGAATGTGAAAGTGAAAGTGGAGATTTGTAGAAAAAAAAAAAAAAAAAAAAGGACTCAAATATTGATGTGTTTCTCAGTCACACTTTTCATATCTGAAGACATGGATTAAACCACTGGAGTCTTCTGGAATACTTTTATGCTGCCTTTATGTGCTTTTTGGAGCTTCAAAATTTCAGTCACCATTCACTTGCATTGTTTGGACCTACAGAGCTGATATATTCTTCTAAATTTATTGAGTTTGTTCCTCAGAATATCGCAGATCAATTTTTAAGTCCTTTTTTGCTATAAATTCTCCTCCCTCCCCAGTAGGTGGTGATATGCACATAGAATGTGAATTGACAAAAACAAAAGAAGGAGGATGTGAAAGTGAAAGTGGAGATTTGTAGAAAAAAAAGGACTCAACTATTGATCTGTTTCTCAGTCACACTTTTCATATCGCTTCAGAAGACATGGAATAATCCACTGGAGCCTTCTGGAATACTTTTATGCTGCCTTTATGTGCTTTTTGGAGCTTCACAATTTCAGTCACCATTCACTTGCATTGTATGGACCTACAGAGCTGAAATATTCTCCTAAAAATGTTTAGAGTTTGTTCCTCAGAATATCACAAATCAATATTTAAGTTTTTTTTTTTTGCTATAAAATCTCCCTAGTCAGTAGGTGGTGATATGCACAAAGAAAGTGAAAGTGGAGATTTGTAGAAAAAAAAAAAAGGACTCAAATATTGATTTGTTTCTCAGTCACACTTATCGCTTCAGAAGACATGGATTAAACCACTGCAGTTTTATGGATTACTTATATGCTACCTGTATGTGATTTTTGGGGCTTCAAAATTTCAGTCACCATTCACTTGCATTGTATGGACCTACAGAGCTGAAATATTCTTCTAAAAATGTAGAGTTTGTTCCTCAGAATATTGCAGATCAATATTTAAGTCCTTTTTTGCTATAAAATCTCCCTAGTCAGTAGGTGGTGATATGCACATAGAATTTGAATTGCCAAAAACAAAAGAAGAATGTGAAACTGATAGTGGAGATTTGTAGTAATAAAGGACTCAATTATTGATCTGTTTCTAACTCTCACTTATCATATCATGGATTAAACCATTGGAGTGTTATGGAATACTTTTATGCTGCCTTTATGTGCTTTTTGGAGCTTCACGATTTCAGTCACCATTCACTTGCATTGTATGGACCTACAGAGTTGCAATATTCTCCAAATAAATCTTCATTTGTTCTCTGGTGAAGAAAGTAAGTCACACACATCTGGGATGGAATGAGAGTGAGTAAATGATGAGAGAATTTTCGTTTCGTTTATGGGTGCACTGTCCCTTTAAGTGAAGTTAATTACACAAGTTTTGGAGACGCCCGTTTTTCCGTTCAGGCGAGGGACTGTTGAGGTACATAGCGAATGAAAGTCAACATTTCAGAGGTGTTTTCGTGCACTAAGTACTCGTGTGCAATAAGACGAGGAACAAGTCTGCTCGTGTCTGTACCCGTGTGCTCGTATTTATGGCGCAGGAGCGAGCTGCTCTTCTGGAAGGTTTTGTCGCAGATGTTGCATGCGTAAAGTCCCTCCTCCGTCTTTCTCAGTCTCTTTCTCCCGGGGCCGATCTCGCCATCCACCCCATCCTCCATCAGAGACAGATACTCCAGACCGCCACGATTCAAAGCCTCATTCTGAACCGAAGAGAGAAAATCACAAGTTATATTCAGAATTATCGCGTCACCAAAATGTCTTAAGTTTTGTGAGTGAGGCCTCACAGCTGGTCATCGTTTTTAGGATAAGTGTAATGTGTGTACATGACATGATTTACACTTGTGATGATGTCACTGAGTCACCATGCAGGGGTGTGGAAACAGACACGCATCCTCCCTGCCCTTTGACGTTATGTGTGTGGGGAATTTCCCCGCGTGTGGCATGTTTGTTTACAGCTCAAAGAGAGGAAGCAGATTCATCAAAAACTGCAACCTCAAAGGAGACCAGCGGCACATGTGTGCTGTCGCAATCTCTTGCTGTCTTGCGATGTGCTCTTGAATTAAGTACATATAGAGTATATATATATATATAGAGAGAGAGAGAGAGAATATATATATATATAGAGAGAGAGAGAGAGAGAGAGAGAGAGAATATATATATAGAGAGAGAGAGAGAGTAATCCTGGACCCACAGAAGCTCTTCCCACATCACAAAGTTTCAGCGAAACGATGCAGCACAACAGGCCACGCCCACCAGATCCTTAGAGACTTCTCGGGAAACCCCTCGTGTGTGATTATTCACACGGGAACTAATGACCTTCACACACTGCGCAACAGTACTGCTGATGCTGTGAAGAAAGTTGCAGAATTCACCAGCAAAAAGTTCCCAGAGACCCGTATTGTAATATCCACACTCCTGCCGAGACGTGACACACCACCTCATGTCATCAACAACATCAACGCGGAAGTCTCACGAGGATGTTCCACGCTCCCAAATGTGCACCTGGTCCACCACCACCACATCGGCCTTCACCACCTCTTTGATGGACTCCACCTGCATAAAGACGGAGTGCGTGTATTTGCAAAAAACCTTAAGGATGCTGCCCTGGGCCGCAATCCAACGTCACTGAGCCCCTTTCCAACGACACCAGGACACTACCGGCCCATCCACCCCTACATGCCCAGATATGCCCCTTTGACCCCGGTGAGGAGAGACCACAGCTGGACAAGCAATCTACGTCGTCCATTACCCCCAACACACCTACTTGAAGCTCCATACACACCCGTAAACCCACACATACCTGCCCCACATCCACCTGCTGGCCATCAACACCCCACCAGGAAGAGGAAACAAAAAACTGCCCCAAACCAGGAGAGACCACCACAGCAGAGAGCACAGAGCTATGCTGAAGCTGTGGCCCGGCCCCCTGCCACACCCACACTCACGACAACCAATGAGCTGGGACTCATTAAAGAGATGCTACAAACACTGTGCAACCAGCTGCTACAGAGATAAGAACACTATTCAAACACACACCTACACACACACATTCACTCTCACACAGACACACACACATTCACACACCTACACACACACATTCACTCTCACAGAGATAAGAACACAACTCAAACACACACCTACACACACACATTCACTCTCACACAGACACACACTCACACACACACACACACATTCACTCTCACACAGACACACACTCACACACACACAGACACACACTCACACACACACACACACACACTCACACAGACACACACTCACACACACACACACACACACACTCACTCTCACACAGACACACACTCACACACACACCTACACACACAAATTCACTCTCACACAGACACACACACATTCACACACACCTACACACACATTCACTCTCACACAGACACACACTCACACACACACACTCACTCTCACACAGACACACACTCACACTCACACACACACACTCACTCTCACACAGACACACACTCACACTCACACACACACACTCTCACACAGACACACACTCACACACACACACACACACACACTCACTCTCACACAGACACACACTCACACACACACCTACACACACAAATTCACTCTCACACAGACACACACACATTCACACACACCTACACACACATTCACTCTCACAGAGATTAGAACACAACTCAAACACACACATTCACACACACACACACACATTCACTCTCACTGACACACACTCAAGCACAGACACATACAATCTCACACAGACACACACACACTCACGCACACATGGACACACACACACTCACTCTCACGCACACATGGACACACACACTCACTCTCACGCAGACACATACTCACGCACAGACACACACACATTCACAGTTATGTACATAGACACACACACACTCACTCAAACACATTTACACTCACATGTGCGCACACACACACACTTAAACCCACAAACAGCAAAATGAAATAATAATAATAATTAAAAAAAAAAAAAAATATATATATATATAATAACAAAACGAAAATAATAATAACAATAATTAATTGATGTAAATTGTTTGCATGCATGTTGTCATATGTTTTCTCTCTGTCTTACTATATAGGTTTTGTCTTAATATCAATGTGTTCATTTTTAATAAGTTGTTGGAATATTCAGGGTCTTCATTCATCCACATTTGGATTCAAAAGTACAGACCCTGAATTCTTAAAATGTATCAAAGATGTGGACATTATGGTTCTCACGGAAACCTGGTGTCGACAGGACGTGATCACCCACTGTCCCTCAGGCTACTACGAAATCATCGTGCCCTCAGTGAAATTAAATACAGTCCACCGCGGTCGAGACTCGGGAGGGATTCTGGTGTGGTACAGGGAGGATCTGGCCAAACACATCTCAACCATCATACTGGGAAAATTCCACTGTTGGATTAAATTAAAGAAGGAAATTGGCATTGGCACCACAGACACATATCTCTGTGCCATCTACAATCCTCCAGCAGAATCCCCGTACCATGATGAGGAATACCTGCACAACATCCACACAGAGATCAGCCGCTTCCAGGCCCAGGGAAACGTGCTGCTGTGTGGAGACTTTAATGCACGAACCGGAACTGAACCGGATAATATTGACCCAAAGGGCAATAAACATGTGTTTGGCCAGAGCCCCGTGAGCCTCACCAAAAACCTCCCAGCACGGAACAATCTCGACCATACTGTAAATAAAACTGGTACAGAATTAGTGCACCTCTGCCAAGCCTCAGGCCTGTACATACTCAACGGCAGGATCAGAGGGGACTCATTAGGGAGGTTCACGTGTTATTCAGGTCTTGGAGCTAGTGTAGTTGACTATGCCATCACTGACATGGACCCTTCCTCCTTCAGTGCATTCACTGTCAGACAGCAAACTCCACTCTCAGACCATAACCAGACTAATATATATATTAAACAACACCACACAGAAAAACACAGAGCAATGGAGAACTGTCACATGTATCCAGTGCAGCAGAGATACAGATGGACTCCAGACAGCTCCGACAAATATACCCAAGCCCTCAACTCTCAAGAACTGAAAAACACCATCACTAAATTTATACACAAACAATTCGGAATGAACAAGGATGGTGTAAATTCGGCTACTGATGAAATCAATTATATATTTAAAAAAGCAGCCAGTAAAGCTGAGTTGAAAAAGAAAGGCAAAAAACATCCTGAAAAACCCACCAAAACAGAAAAGTGGTTTGATGCAGACTGTAAAACATTAAGAAAACAACTCAGAAAATTATCCAATCAGAAACACAATGATCCAAACAACACTGACATAAGAATTGACTATTGCACCAAATTACAACAATACAAACAAACAATCAGAGACAAAAAGCATCACCATCTCACCAAAAGCTTACATGAAATTGAACAATCAATCAATCAAAATCAGTTCTGGGATCTGTGGAATAATTTGAGCACAACAAAACAACAAGATTTGCCGATCCAAAATGGAGAAATCTGGAAAAATCACTTTCAAAACTTGTATAAAGAAATCCCACCAAAACAACTAAATGACAATTATAATCAGATCAAACACAAACTACAAATATATGAAAACACAATTAAAAATAACCAGAATCCTCTGGACTTCACAATCACACATGAAGAATTAATCCAAAAACTGAAACACCAAAAGTGCAAAAAATCTTGTGGTGCAGACAACATCTTAGGAGAGATGCTGAAACACAGCACACCTGACCTGCAGACGGCCGTGCTCAAATTATTCAACCTCGTACTGAGTTCCGGATGTTGCCCTGACATCTGGAGCCAAGGACTTATTACCCCAATTCACAAGAGTGGGGACAAATTGGACCCAAATAATTTCAGAGGCATTTGTGTGAGCAGTAATCTGGGGTATTTTAAATAATAGAATTGTAAACTTCCTTAACGAACACAATGTCCTGAGCAAGAGTCAGATTGGCTTCGTTCCAAATCACAGAACAACAGACCACATTTACACCCTACACACCCTAATCAATAAACACGTGACCCACACCAAACACGGGAAAATATTTGCATGCTTTGTCGATTTCAAAAAAGCATTTGATTCTATTTGGCACGACGGACTTTATTATAAATTACTACAAAGTGGTGTAGGGGGTAAAGCTTATAACATCATTAAATCGATGTATTCGGACAACAAATGTGCAATAAGAATTGGCACCAAACAAACAGAGTTCTTCAGTCAGAAGAGAGGAGTGAGACAGGGCTGTTGTCTGAGTCCAACACTGTTCAACATCTACATTAATGAACTAGCGGTGCAGTTGGAACAGTCCACAGCCCCTGGACTCACTCTACAGGACAAACACATCAAGTGTTTGCTCTATGCAGACGACCTGGTGCTGCTGTCACCCACCGCACAGGGACTACAGCAACATCTGGACCTGCTGGAGAACTACTGCCAGAACTGGGCCCTGGCAGTCAACCACACAAAGACCAATATTATGGTCTTTCAGAAGAAGCCCAGATGTCAGGAACACAGACACCAGTTCTCTCTAGGCAGCACCGCACTAGTGCACACTATGCAGTGTACTTACCTTGGGCTGATGATCACTGCATCGGGGAGTTTCAGTAAGGCAGTAAATGCACTTAAAGCAAAAGCTCGAAGAGCGCTATACGCTATTAAGAGAAAGTTCTATAATACTGAATTACCAATTCCAATCTGGTGTAAGATCTTTGATAGTGTGGTACAGCCCATAGCGCTGTATGGAAGTGAGGTCTGGGGTCCACTCAGTGATCAGAACTACACTAGATGGGACAAGCATCCAACAGAAGCCCTACACACTGAATTCTGCAAATTAATTCTCAAATTACAAAGGAAAACTCCCAATAATGCATGTAGGGCAGAATTAGGACGATTCCCATTGATTATTAATATACAAAAAAGATCTCTAAAGTTTTGGATGCATTTAAAATCAAGTCCCACAGAGTCGCTTCATTATAAAGCGCTACAAACCCAAGAACTGAACCCTGAAAACAGTCCCATCAGTCAGCTGGTTCTGAGACTTACTAACCCGGTTAACAGTACTAACAGTAACCAGCCTCAGACCAGCACTGCTTTACAAACAAACATCAGAATCAATCAGATCATCAAACAATCTCACATCAACTATCTGGAACATTGGGACCAAGAAACTAAAACACAAAGCAAATTACAATTCTATCGGACTCTAAAATCAAAATATGAATTGGAAGAATATCTCGTGACTGTCAGAGATCCAAAGCAGAGACAGATCCTGAGCAAGTACAGGCTCAGTGAGCACAGTCTCACCATCGAGAGAGACAGACAGT
>JAVLUX010000106.1:1252500-1257500 GCA_032164185.1 Moxostoma hubbsi | reverse complement strand
GCTCGTGTTATTGTTAATTGGTTTGTGTCGCGTTTAAGATGATGTCACGGCAGCGCAACTATGACGATTAGCCTATAATCCTGCCCACATTGAGGCGGCACTAAACTGCAGTGGAAAAGCAAAGCGAGTCGAGTCGAACCGTAACGTGCCTTGGACAAGTGCCGTTAGTAGGTCCTTGTGGTGGCGCGGTTACTCACCTCAATCCGGATGGCGGAGAACGAGTCTCAGTTGCGTTCGCTTCTGAGGCCGTCAATCGGCGCATCTGATCACGTGACTCATTGTGCATGACACCGCGGAGACTCACAGCATGTGGAGACTCATGCTACTCTCCATGATCCACACACAACTCACCACACGCCCCATTGAGAGAACCACTAATCACCACCACGAGGAGGTTACCCCATGTGACTCTACCCTCCCTAGCAACCGGGCCAATTTGGTTGCTAAGGAGACCTGACTGGAGTCACTCACCACACGCCCCATTGAGAGCGAGAACCACTAATCACCACCACGAGGAGGTTACCCCATGTGACTCTACCCTCCCTAGCAACTGGGCCAATTTGGTTGCTAAGGAGACCTGACTGGAGTCACTCAGCACGCCCTGGATTCGAACTTGTGAGGGGTGGTAGACTCATCAATACTCGCTGAGATACTCAAGCCCGATAACGCTGGATACTTAACTGTAAACAAGACCCCTGGAATACACCTACTTATTTGGAGATGACGGACACTACCTCTAATTCAGACCTTTGGTCCACCCTGGTACTGAATATTTGGTTAAAAGCTTGTTCCTACTGTAGGCATGTATGTATGTATATGGATGAGTATGTATGCTCTTACCATCACTGAATGTGTTGCGTGTTGTATTCTCGTCAACATCGATTCTGGCTCTGTCTCCACCATATACGCCGTGGGAGAGAAGAACCCCGGGCTAGGCATTGGCGGTGTGAGAGAAAGTGATGTCAGACCGCTGTGCCCCATTCCTACGAGACTGCCAGGTATTATGTGGTTAAAGAGGGGGTAGTTGCTAAAAACCATGCTTCCAAAGAGTGGCGATGCTGCATAGGCCCCGCCCACCTGCTGCTGAGAGGGCGGAGTCAGTCTCTTGATCGTACTATCCATGTCACATCGCTCTTGCGGCGGCGAGTAGCCATCACAAGTCTGATCTCTGGTTTCTCGTGGTATGCCTCCAGAGGTAGATTGGGCTTTGGGGATGGATAAGTCCAAGGGTTCGTTCTGGATCGATCCTGATGCCGTAATATGATGGCTGGAGTGACGTGGCGATGTGGAATTCCACAGGCAAGGCGGTGAACCAAACCTTGAGGTGATCAGGTGTTGGCATTCAGATAACGTTGGGGATGTTGGGTCAGTGGAAATTGGTTTTCTCGGGCTACTCGTTTCTTCAAGTGGCCAGTGTTTCTCTCGAGATAAAGGCACGAGGATCTGCTGTGGCACGGAATGCCTGGATGCCCGCTGGGGCGAGGAAAGGGGTCTATAAGGCACGTTACTGGAGGTTGGCGACGTCTGGGTGTC
Source organism: Moxostoma hubbsi (assembly GCA_032164185.1). Classification (NCBI taxonomy): domain Eukaryota; kingdom Metazoa; phylum Chordata; class Actinopteri; order Cypriniformes; family Catostomidae; genus Moxostoma; species Moxostoma hubbsi. The sequence goes on along the minus strand of JAVLUX010000106.1, from coordinate 1,255,967 downwards.
ATACGGCAGATTTGAGGCTCGAGAGAAGTTCAGCGGAGATCCGTTGTTGGGACGCTTTGACAATGGATTGTTCACGACGCCCTGGCACTGATACCGCTCGTGATGCGTTAGCAGCGCTTCGCTGGGAAACACCTGTGAGCACCATCGACATGTCACGGCACTGATGGGCACCTCGTGTTTCCTCTCTCTTGCTTGTCCCTCTTCGCCAACTTCCTTCCGAAGCATTTCCTGCAACAGGTGTTCAAACTTGCTGCGTGACTGCAGTAGAGGTAGCAGAGTGGTGCCTTTAAACACGCCCATCCTCATGGCCAAATCCGCCGTAGGGTCCCACGACCTGCCCAACTCTACTGCATGCGAAATGGGCACAGACTCCTGTCTTGGCGCGGCGAGTGGGTCCATTGGGTATTGACTCAGTGCGGCGTACGGAGAGCCCTTTCCTCGGCTACCGTTTCTACCGCCAACCACCGTAGGCGACGTTGGGGAGGGGAAGAGGTAGGTAGGGGGGGAGTGGCCATTAAAATGAGCTCCATTTCCTGTCCCGCCTCCACTAAGGCACTTTTTACTGCTGAGGTGAGAGCTGTAGGACCCAGAGTGACTGAAACGCTTCTTACAGTTCGAGCACTCGTACGGCTTCTCACCTGCACGGGAGAAATGGCAACGGTGACTGTCAGGTTGATTTGGGAATGATACATTGTTACTATTTTATTTTTAAAGTTTCAAACTACTTTATTGGCGAATAAATATACGAATCGGAGTCCTAAATCCCAAGATCGATCTTTAAGTCTCCATGGCAACCCTCTACAATGGCAGAAAGTCACTCGCATATGTGACCAAATTGTGCACTAAACACATGTGACTAAAAGTGTCGGTGATTCGCCACTGGCTGGTAAACGCTCACATTCACTCAGCATTGTTTGAAGGGGTGAAGAATTATTAGCGGCGAGATGTTTTACTACATGCTGAGAGTAAAAGTTTCATTCTATGTCCAAAGACAAGATCCACGCAGTCCGTTTGTCATTGAATAATGTCTATTTTAATATCATTTCTGTTCTTTACTGTCAGTTGTTGAGTAAAAACAATAATAAAAAAGAAAAATGTGTTCTAATCACACATGGCACGATGCACACACACACTCACACACACATTACACACACACACTTGCACATGCACACACACATCACACACATGCACACACACTTGCACATGCACACACACATCACACACATGCACACACACACACTTGCACATGCACACACACATCACACACATGCACACACACTTGCACATGCACACACACACTCACACACATTACACACACACACTTGCACATGCACACACACATCACACACATGCACGCACACACACTTGCACATGCACACACACATCACACACATGCACGCACACATATCACACACACACACTTGCACATGCACACACACATCACACACATGCACACACACACACTTGCACATGCACACACACATCACACACATGCACGCACACACACTTGCACATGCACACACACTCACACACATCACACACACACACTTGCACATGCACACACACATCACACACATGCACACACACACACTTGCACATGCACACACACATCACACACATGCACACACACACACGCACGCACTCACACACACACACACACACTCACATACGCACACTCACACACGCACACACACACACACATACATACACACACTCAAATACACACACACTCACACACACACTCAAATACACACACACTCAAATACACACACACACACACACACATAACACACTCAAATAAACACACACGCACGCACGCACACACACATACACACACACACTCACACACACATACATACACACACACACACACATCACACACTCAAATAAACACACACTCTCACACACACACACACACATCACACACACACACTTGCACATGCACACACACATCACACACATGCACGCACTCACACACACTCTCACACACACACACACACACACACACTCACACACATCACACACACATACTTGCACATGCACACACACATCACACACATGCACGCACTCACACACACATGCACACTCACACACGCACACTCACACACACATACATACACACACTCAAATACACACACACACACACACACATCACAAACTCAAATACACACACACACACTCACACACACACTCAAATAAACACACACACTCTCACACACACACACACTCACACACACACTCAAATACTCACACACACATCACACACACTCAAATAAACACACACCCAAATAAACATACACTCACACACACACACACACACTCTCATACACACACTCACACACACTCTCACACACATCACACACACACTCACACACACACACACACACTCACACACACTCTCATACACACACTCACGCATGCACACACACATATACACACACACACTCAAATACACATACACACACTCAAACACACAAAAACACACTTATGCTGCCTTTATGTGCTTTTTGGAACTTCAAAGTTCTGGTCACCATTCACTTTTGAAATATGATTCTAAAAATCTTAATTTGTGTTCTGCAGAAGAAAGAAAGTCACACATCTGGGATGACATGAGGGTGAGTAAATGATGAGAGAATTATAATTTTTGGGTGCACTGTCCCTTTAAATGATTCTTTATTTTAAATAAATTCATGATTTGCATTACAGTATTACAGAAATGACAATTTTAGCAGGGCGATGTATTTAATTGTCATAATGGAGGCGATCTTAATTTTCTTTATGCAAAATATAATTTATTTTATTCTCTTTTATTTGTTTTTTTTGGTGTTAAATATGACGTGGACCTTCACAGATGAATTCATGAGTGTAACACATTTGTGAAATTATTTTAATACAATTATTATTTAATATGTATATTATATAAATGTTGTACTCTGCTTATTCTGAAGAGTCTCTTACCGCTGTGAATGCGCAGATGCTCTTTAAGATGGTGTTTGTATTTAAAGGCTTTTCCGCACTGATTGCACTTAAACTTCCTGTTCTCGATGGCAGAATCAGACGTGGCATTCTGGAACATACATGAGCAGAAATAATGAGCTGTTAGCACATGATGTGGTTTGGTTTGTTTACAGTATGTATGTCGTGTTGGCACCTTGTCTTGAATACGGCCGTGAAGGCTGAGGTGGCGTTCCATTTGTGTGTGGCATGGCGTGCTGTACCCACAGCGAGGGCAAACGTCCACTCCGTCTCTGTGTTCCCTCAGAGAGGCATCATGACGGTACGTCCGCTGGCAATACGGGAGTGTTTGAATTGGCATCCGTGTGCCATCAGAGTTCAGGGGTAAACCGTCTGCGCACCGGCAAGGGAAGAGAGAATTTGCATGTGTCACTTTATGAAGTAAAGATTGCATGTATTAAGTGTCATTGGAGAGAGAATTACAGGCAGCTGCTCTGTGTGTTTGTTTGTGT
>JAVLUX010000106.1:1222500-1250000 GCA_032164185.1 Moxostoma hubbsi | reverse complement strand
TCAGAGGCGTTTGTAAATGACTGAATGTGTCATGTTTGCATGAGTGTCGAGATTACACGTTTTACATTAATCTCAATATATTTCAGAACAGTTAAAATGCAAAAATGACAATTCTGTCATCATTTACTCACCCTCATGTTGTTTCACAATACATGCACACGTATGTATTTTTTTAATTGGAGGAACACAAAAGGAGATGTTTAAGAGTATTTTAGGCTCAGTCAGCATTCACTTTAAATGCATCTTTTTCTTCATGCATTATAAGTGAATGGTGACTGAGTCTAAAATACTCTTAAACATCATCTTTTGTGTTCCACGTAAGAAAGAAAGTCAAGCAGGTTTGAAAACACCCGCAGGTGAGTAAATGATGACAGAATTATTCCTGTATCATGAGATTATTCTTATAATAACTGCAATGGTGATTTGTAGCTAACGAGAACAACAAACCCTCTTAATTATCACGATTATTTTTGCCGTGTAGTGTTTAATGATGCTACGGTGTTGTTGCATGACATCATCATGTTGTTGCATGACATCATGTTGCATGACATCATCATGTTGTTGCATGACCTCATCATGTTGTTGCATGACCTCATCATGTTGTTGCATGACCTCATCATGTTGCATGACATCATCATGTTGTTGCATGACCTCATCATGTTGTTGCATAACCTCATCATGTTGTTGCATGACATCATCATGTTGTTGCATGACCTCATCATGTTGTTGCATGACATCATCATGTTGTTGCATGACCTCATCATGTTGTTGCATGACCTCATCATGTTGTTGCATGACATCATCATGTTGTTGCATGACATCATCATGTTGCATGACCTCATCATGTTGCATGACCTCATCATGTTGTTGCATGACATCATCATGTTGTTGCATGACCTCATCATGTTGTTGCATGACATCATCATGTTGTTGCATGACATCATCATGTTGCATGACCTCATCATGTTGTTGCATGACCTCATCATGTTGTTGCATGACCTCATCATGTTGTTGCATGACATCATCATGTTGCATGACATCATCATGTTGTTGCATGACATCATCATGTTGCATGACCTCATCATGTTGCATGACCTCATCATGTTGTTGCATGACATCATCATGTTGTTGCATGACCTCATCATGTTGTTGCATGACATCATCATGTTGTTGCATGACCTCATCATGTTGTTGCATGACCTCATCATGTTGTTGCATGACATCATCATGTTGCATGACATCATCATGTTGTTGCATGACATCATCATGTTGCATGACCTCATCATGTTGCATGACCTCATCATCATGTTGCATCATGAAGAAAAAAGTTGCAGAAATTCTCCCTTGAAACCAACAAGACTAAAACACAAGCAGAAAGCAGCACGTGGAGATGCCAGCGCTGCCACTGAGGAGGGTTTTTTGCAAATGTTTGCAGATGTTGGCATCAGATACCCAGCGTTCTCTCATGTGGCCGCGGAAGACTCCGCGCGGTTCTGTGCTGGCGAACCCCACGAGCGTTTGATCTCCAAACAAAAGAGAAACATCAAGAGGAACGTCACCTCGTTTGATGTTTGATGAGCGCAGCAGATCTTTACTGAAATAAACGGGTTTAATTTCATGACCTCATCATGTTGTTGCATGACGTCATCATGTTGTTGCATGACGTCATCATGTTGTTGCATGACCTCATCATGTTGTTGCATGACGTCATCATGTTGTTGCATGACGACATCATGTTGTTGCATGACGACATCATGTTGTTGCATGACATCATCATGTTGTTGCATGACCTCATCATGTTGTTGCATGACCTCATCATGTTGTTGCATGACCTCATCATGTTGTTGCATGACCTCATCATGTTGTTGCATGACATCATCATGTTGTTGCATGACCTCATCATGTTGTTGCATGACCTCATCATGTTGTTGCATGACCTCATCATGTTGTTGCATGACATCATCATGTTGCATGACATCATCGTGTTGTTCCATGACATCATCATGTTGCATGACATCATCATGTTGCATGACATCATGTTGCATGACATCATCGTGTTGTTGCATTACATCATCGTGTTGTTCCATGACATCATCGTGTTGTTGCATGACATCATCGTGTTGCATGTTAGTTGCTGAAGTTGCACTCACCGTACATGCTGTTGTCGGTGTGTTCTGTGTCCGCCAGTGTGTTTTGGAGGCGTGTGGTTTCCGTCTCGCACCAGTTCTCTCCCGGTGGACTCAGACTGTGTGAGCGGGCACATGGGACGGGACTGCCAGGCTCAGTGCCCTCACTGGGCGTCACACTAATTTTATCCTGAGCATCTCTGCCGTCCAGAGCGTCCATACCCCAAACACTGCCTTCATCCTCACCCTCAGAGTCCAGACGATCCACGTCACCTGACGGCACAAACAACAACATGATTCTTGTTTATTTAATGCATTCAATAATCTGTCACACGTCCCGACTAAATATATTTGTTTGCAAATGACACTTGCGTTGATATTTATCTGATGCATCAACACGCGGACACATTAAAAGTGCTTTATTGAACTGATTTTGAACATAATCCGATTCATTCTCGTGTAATGTGATCAGCAGTTCCACATAAGGAAAACCACGAGACCGGCACATTTAACTCCGTTTTATATCGGAAGGTTTAGATTATGATCTTGTGAAAAAACATCAACTTTAAAGGAAATCAAAGAAAACCCACGATGACTTTGAATTTCTCAGAATGCACAAGAGCAAGTGTGTGTGTACGACACGATTTTAAAGCAATCCAGTAAATATGAACTTTGTGTCACTTAACAAACCTTTTAGAAATGATTCCCTTAATAATAATAATAAATAAAATAATAATAAAATAAATCATCTTCATGCAAACACACACACTCATATATATACAGTATATATACACACACAACACATATACACACACACACACACACACACTCATATATATATATATATATATATATATACACACACACACACACACACACACACTCATATATATATATATATATATATATATATACACACACACACACACACACACACTCATATATATATATATATACACACACAACACATATACACACACACACACACTCATATATATATATATATATATATACTCACACAACACATATACACACACACACACACTCATATATATATATATATATATATACACACACAACACATATACACACACACACACTCATATATATATATATATATACACACACACACACACACACTCATATATATATATATATATATATATATATATATACACACACAACACATATACACACACACACACTCATATATATATATATATATAAAAATCAACAGAAAGAATAATTATACTGACTGATTAGAATACTGCTAAATTACAGCATTACTGTCAAAGTAGTAATGTTAGGATGATTGCCATCCAGAGGAAAAGGTCAAGATTCCATTTCATCTCATATGTATATATATATACACACAACACATATACACACACATACACACACACACACACACTCATATATATATATATATATATATATATATATATATATACACACAACACACACACACACACACACATATATACACAACACATATACACACACACATGTACACACACAACACATATACACACACACACTTACACGCGCACAGACACACACGCATACAGACACACACAGACAGACACACAGACACACACTCTCACACACACACAGTGACAGACACACACACATATACTCACACACTCTCTCTCACACACTCACACACACTCACACACGTCCTCAGCTGTGTGTTTAATGTTAGAATTATAATCACATTAATAATCACAAATGTGCATCATGAACAGTCTGTGATTAATCTCAGATGTCTTTTATAAATGATTGATTGGCGGCTGCAGATGTTTTGGGTGAAGAGCACATGTGGAAATAAAGGCCTGAAAGCTGTTACGATGCAGATATTCTTATTTAAATGCAATTGACATGTTTCATTATTTCTGTTTCAGAGTTCATATTGACATGTACATTTTTAATATATTCATCAAAACATATGAGTGAGTGAAACCAAACTGTGCACAATCTGTGTGTGCAACCGAGAGCAAACACTTTCACATCGTCAGACTGGACGTAATTACTGCACAACTCCTGTGACGCACATTAACCATTAAACACATCTGCAATCGCTTCATCACTTCATCATTTCATTCGTTTATTTTTATTACAAATCAAGATCTGAAAATTCTTAAACTATTTAACAACTCGAGAAATAATTACAAATATCCAGATGTTTTTCCCAATTAAATCTATTATATATTAATAAATATCCAGATGTTTTTCCCAATTAAATCTATTATATATATTAATAAATATCCAGATGTTTTTCCCAATTAAAAATATACAATTTTAATAAATATCCAGATGTTTTTTCACAATTAAATATATACAATTTTAATAAATTTCCAGATGTTTTTTCCCAATTAAATCTATACAATTTTAATACATTCCCAGATGTTTTTTCCCAATTAAATATATACAATTTTAATAAATTTCCAGATGTTTTTTCCCAATTAAATATATACAATTTTAATAAATATCCAGATGTTTTTTCCCAAGTAAATATATACAATTTTAATAAATATCCAGATGTTTTTTCCCAATTAAATATATACAATTTTAATAAATATCCAGTTATTTTATTCCAATTAAATCTGTTAAAACTTAATAAAATTCAAGTTGATTTTTCCCTAATTCAATGTAATAAAACTTAATAAATATCCAGATGTTTTTTCCCATTTAAATAAATAAAAACTTAATAAATATCCAATTATTTTTTTCCCCAATGCAATCTAATAAAATGTAATAAATATGTATTATATTCTCCCAATTAAACTTATTAAAACTTAATAAATATCCATTTGATTTTCAATGAGATCTATTAATTGCACATGATATAATGTTGATCACTGCTCATACTGTTGGTTCCTGCGGTGTGATATGATAAACTCCATCTCCATTATGAGTTTTATGCATGCACATTTGCCGTTTGTAATAATTGTCGTTTTAAAGATGCATTTGTCACACTGTGGGACTCTTGACAGCAGACAAGAGATTAAAAATACAAGAGACTGTGACAGTTACAGCACTGAAAATACACACTTCCCTTCCACATGCATATGCATCTTTAACTTCATCGTTTGATAGTGATTTAGTGTATGAACATGTGAGAAACCCAAATGTATGTTGTGTGTTTCTCTTTATAAGCTGAAGTGTGTAATGAAGACAGCAGGTTGTGTAGTGGTTGTGTAGTGGTTGTGTAGTGGTTGACCTTTCATGACTGAGTGTGATTGCAGCATGTGAGGGTTTATTAAGTCGTGTCATCACTTCATAGGTTGGTAGTTGGTACAGCAGGCAGGAAGATGCAGTTTCACTTCGACTGTAATGGAACAAACAATGCAGCACTGACGCATGCAAGTGTGTGTGTGTGTGTGTGTGTGACCCGCAGATGATCATATAATACACCTCTGCTCATGGTATAGTGCATGTTAAAAACACATGCTTTTCCCACCAGTTGACTGAGACACACACACACACACACACACACGCGCTGCACCCATTCTGCATTTCATGACCGTGGTCTTTTCTGATATGACTGTGCAAAACAGGGTCACAGATGAGTGTTTAACTCGCATATGGAAACACATTGTTTGTTGTATAATTACCAGTCTTCATTATTATTCTTAAATGTGTCAAATAATAATAATGAAGTCATGAAAACATTGAAATAACACAAATGGAAGAATGGGATTGATGTAGTTCCACATGATCTAATAGTAACCAAATGAAAACATGTTTTTAATGATCATTTTAACTTGAGAAGTGTGCGATTACGTGTCAAGCATTTACAGGAATATTCCGGGTTCGACAGAAGTTCAGCTCGATCAACAGTATCTGTGGCATAATGTTGATTTAGCACAGAAAATTATATTAGCCTGTCTTTTACTTTAATAAAAGCACAAATGTGTGTTCCAGTGTGACACTTCCAATGCAAGTCAATGGGGTTTAATCTGTGTGTGTGTGTGTGTGTGTGACACTTCCAATGCAAGTCAATGGGGTTTAATCTGTGTGTGTGTGTGTGTGTGTGTGTGTGTGTGTGTGTGAGACACTTCCAATGCAAGTCAATGGGGTTTAATCTGTGTGTGTGTGTGTGTGTGACACTTCCAATGCAAGTCAATGGGGTTTAATCTGTGTGTGTGTGTGTGTGTGTGTGTGTGTGTGTGTGTGAGACACTTCCAATGCAAGTCAATGGGGTTTAATCTGTGTGTGTGTGTGTGTGTGTGTGTGTGTGTGTGTGTGAGACACTTCCAATGCAAGTCAATGGGGTTTAATCTGTGTGTGTGTGTGTGTGTGTGTGTGTGTGTGTGTGTGTGTGTGTGTGTGTGTGTGTGTGTGTGTGTGTGAGACACTTCCAATGCAAGTCAATGGGGTTTAATCTGTGTGTGTGTGTGTGACACTTCCAATGCAAGTCAATGGGGTTTAATCTGTGTGTGTGTGTGTGTGTGTGTGTGAGACACTTCCAATGCAAGTCAATGGGGTTTAATCTGTGTGTGTGTGTGTGTGTGTGTGTGTGTGTGTGTGTGTGTGTGTGAGACACTTCCAATGCAAGTCAATGGGGTTTAATCTGTGTGTGTGTGTGTGTGACACTTCCAATGCAAGTCAATGGGGTTTAATCTGTGTGTGTGTGTGTGTGTGTGTGTGTGAGACACTTCCAATGCAAGTCAATGGGGTTTAATCTGTGTGTGTGTGTGTGTGTGTGTGTGTGTGTGTGTGTGTGTGTGTGTGTGAGACACTTCCAATGCAAGTCAATGGGGTTTAATCTGTGTGTGTGTGTGTGTGTGTGTGTGTGTGTGTGTGTGTGTGTGTGTGAGACACTTCCAATGCAAGTCAATGGGGTTTAATCTGTGTGTGTGTGTGTGTGTGTGTGTGAGACACTTCCAATGCAAGTCAATGGGGTTTAATCTGTAAACATTAAAATACTGTTTCAAAAGTATCGACACACAAACAATATGTGTGTGAACATGATATTAGAGTGATACAATTGATTCCCGGAATTACCTGTTACATCGTCACGGCAACAAAATTGCAACATTGTCTCTATCTTCACACAGATGTGTCAGTGCGTGATTTAATGACAGTAAAATCATGTTCACACACATATTGTTTATGTCTTGTGTCTATACACAATATATATATTATATTTTAATGTGTACAGATTAAACCCCATTGACTTGCACTGGAAGTGTCACACACACACACACACAGATTAAACCCCATTGACTTGCACTGGAAGTGTCACACACACACACACACACACACACACACAGATTAAACCCCATTGACTTGCACTGGAAGTGTCACACACACACACACACACACACACACAGATTAAACCCCATTGACTTGCATTGGAAGTGTCTCACACACACACACACACACACACAGAGATTAAACCCCATTGACTTGCATTGGAAGTGTCTCACACACACACACACACACACACACACAGATTAAACCCCATTGACTTGCATTGGAAGTGTCTCACACACACACACACAGATTAAACCCCATTGACTTGCATTGGAAGTGTCTCACACACACACACACAGATTAAACCCCATTGACTTGCATTGGAAGTGTCTCACTGGAACACACATTTTTGGTATTTTTTTTAATAAATACGGGATTAGTTTGCGGTTATCAACATTATGTCACAAATGCTGTCGAATGTCAATTGACCTTAACTTGTCTTATACACATAATATTCCTTTTAAGGAAGACGACTTACGGCTATTGTGTAAAATAAATGTATTTATCAGATTTGATCTGAAACAAATTAATCGGAGTTCGTGCCGAGACACGTGACACATGGAACATGTTTATAGAATATTTGTAACAATCATTTCCTGCATCACACACAAACTATTAAGAGCAAACTGAGAATAAAAGTGTGCTCATTAAATTCTCATTAACATATTCAGCTGGCACGAGATTTGAGTGACTCGCAGAAAGTGTTTCAGTGCGCTTCAGTTGTTGTGCATGTTAAGAGCGTGTGGTAACGTGTGGTTACACTGGGGCAGAAACATCAAACATCAGCTGCTGTTTCTCATGGCAGATGCGCTAGTGAAAAATACAACCAAATATATTTACTACAAATACATCAACATGCACTAATTAAAAGTACCGTGTAATAGAGTGTATTTCATGCTTCCTTCAAATGCACACAGAGGAACTTTGATCACTACAATTAAAGGAAATATACATTAAGTTCAAATATACGTGCTGCTTTCCATCTTATGATTCTACAACATGTTTGAACAGTGATAAAAATAACGGCCATAATAATGTTCTTCAAACACACACACACACACACACACACACACATACACACACACACTCTCACACACACACACACACACACACTCTCTCTCACACACACACACACACTCACACACACTCACACACACACACAAAATGTGTAATATGCTTATAAATATATATATATATACTGTATATTGTATATTTTAAATTATGCTGTCATAGTAACAGAGAAGAAGCTCTTGATAATTAAATGATAATTAAAACATTATTTTGAGTTTTTTTAATTACACAATTTTTTTTAATTGCACATTCCTTAAAATGCAGATGAAATTTAACTCTGTAGCTAATTCTGGGACAGTGTTTTACTGTCCATTGTCCCTGCTAAATAAATAATATAAATAAAACAGGGGCGTAGCAGTCATTTTAAAAGGGGGGGGGGGCACTTTCAGTGCAGTATTTATATATTAATATAGTAGAGTGTATATTAATATATACTTACTTGATACTAGTAGTATATTAATATATATGTATTAACATTTGTAGTATTTTAAAGATTAAATTATGCAGAATTGGCTGGCATCCTGTGGGGCACTTGCTTCTGTCTCACACATGACAGTAACAGACTCAGCACAAGCTGGCACTGAATAAATGGCAATAATGCCAACTGAGCATGTGCAGAATTGTATTATTGCACTGCAGCATTTGAATGTATCCATCCTCAAACGGGCTGATTGTGACATCATCACGACATCATGTGTTGTACACCCAATTTATCCACTGATGATGATGCTGAACACAGGTTCCTCTTTATGTGTCTATTAAAGTCTCAGTCAGACAGTCTTTATTTGTTTGTGTCTGCGTTCAGGAACGTTACACAAGTACAGTTTCCCTGTGTTATATTCTGTTTATAAAGCAGCACATTGCATTGGATACTGTGTGACAGAAACATCTGGACTTATGATATATTCGTGTATATAATGGTGCATCTCATTATTGTTCTACACGTGTCTCAGACAGCACAGAATGGCAGTGACAAGTAGCCGGCGCGCCCTCGTGCGCTTGTATTAATTTCTGGCAGGTTAGCGACTGTTGGCCTGGGACCAGGGCTGGACTGGTAATCTGGCATACCGGGCATTTTCCCGGTGGGCCGACGCACTTTGTGGCCGATCAGGGGTGTAATGGGCATCGGGAGAACCGAGTGGTCCGGTGGGTCGGCCGCGAAACAGGCCGAATGGGCCGCGATAATGGGCAAGTTCAGCCCTGCCTGGGACCTTTATAGATCAGAGATGAGATGGACCAATCAGACGTCTGCATTTTTTCACATTTTGCAAAGGGCAAACTGGTACGTTGACCTATTTAAATAAAATGCCAGGTGTTAAAACTACATACGATTAAATCAATTCCAGGAATAAACTGTAACACATCGGTTGATGTTTCTGCGTGGGGACGTGCTATTGGCTGCTGTGTTTGCATAATTAATGAGGTAGGTCTGTGTAGGTTTTGGGGACTGTTTTAAAAGTAATTGAGGTTATAGTTATGTCTCGAGTTCAGCTTAATGTTACATATGTTGTAAATGTAATGAAAAGGGGTTATTTTTAGTGATCCCGTGTAAAACAACAGACAAACATGATATAATTCTTCAAAGTTTTCATTATTGATTAACAGTAATTAAAGAGACGCAACGCCTGGAACCTCCACTGTCACTGTCATTAACACTTATAATGCGAGCACCAGATGTACATACATTAATGCCAGTTGAAGTTCAGATATGATCAGTATCACATTAATGTATAGCAACTGTAATTCCACCAGAAACATTATAAATTCACACGAGTCAATTCTGTGCATTTCAAAAATTAAATACAAGCATATATATTTAAATGTACTTAAAATACTTCCTTTTTAGCACAATCAAGTATACTTAACATCTTTAGTTGCACCACAGCACGGCTTTCGGAAAACTCAAGTGCATGAACTACAAAATGAGTCGTTCCAATGTAGCAGACTTCAACCCGTCAGCGATATATTTTAATATACCGAAGCACCCATGAATAAAGTGTGCATAAGTATTATTATTGACACACAATCTAACAGATCTCTTCAGAGTCACTCAAATATTGAATCCCACTTGTAAACACAAAGCGTGAATTATGGACGTGCAATTGTGTCAATCTAAAGCGCTACAAGGAAGCAGCACGTTCAGATTGCAACATTGTAACCTCCAGCAAACACTGTCCTCGTTACAAACGCTGCTACTGCTAGTTTAAAAGGTCACATCTGAAAAACCATAGACTATAACAGATGAGTAAGAGCTTGCCACAGAGAAACTCCTAAATAGCAAAGGTCACGCCAGACACCGTCTACAAAACAGCCAAACCACATTGAGTTTTACCTTGGGTGAGGACGCGCACGCAATCCGTAATTAAGGAGTCTTTCTTACCCTCTTGACAAACAGACAACAATTTGAGTCTCGAAGACGTCCGACAACGCAGAGAATTATCTGACTCGACTATTTTCACACTCTGACAATGACTCACACACACACACCACATCACAGCTACAATACCTCCCACGACTCTGTGATATCACACACACACACGCACACGCGAGAGAAACGTCATACGAGCCATTTGGACAACCTGAACTACACGTTAGTAAATGAACAAGCACAGGTTTAACTGTGGACAAACATGCCAAAACACACAACTCATGTCACGGTTCCGGTTTGAATCACGGCACGCCACAGTGAACGCCCCTCGATTGATTCTCATAACTCGTCGGGAAGGTCAGTCATTTTGAATCCGCTGATAACAACCTGCTTCTGTCAGCTGAATGCAGGCGGATGACACGATCTGACAAGCATCAGACGGTGTCACGAGTGCAGTGTGAGGATAACATGACTTTCATCTCTCAAAACGGGTCGATAAAACTTGTTTCGTGTTTGTTTGAGTGTGTCTGTTGAACCCATCGGAAAGAATAATCACTAATTCGATTTTGTCAGTATCTCAATTGTTTCTCCGAGAGAGAAATAAGATTAAATAGAGACTCTCAGATGTTTTTTTATTACGACTCAACACAGTGCTGACACTGTACACAAACATCCTTAAAAATCAGACACTGAGGGCATTAAAATGACCCAGCTGAAATTAATACATTTCCTGGGAGAAGATAAACATAAATGTGAAATAGCATTAAACATATTTTACCAAGTCACCCATTATTTTGTAAACAAAATGAAAATGTTTGTCTATGCGAAGTAGATATAGATATTACCTGAAGAGCCACAAGTGTTGCTCTTCATTCAAGAGTATTTACTGACTCTCGAAAATGGCATTTTTGTCGATTGTTTTTCCCTTTATGTAATAAAGTTACATTTCTAGTTTCAACATTATTTGTACTACGGACCTTTGTTTTGCTGGACAACAAACACTAGCTTCATACCATGTGACCCACATATGGTTTTAGGAGTGGTGGTGGTGGTGTAGTGGGCTAAAGCACTGAACTGGTAATCAGGAGGTTGCTGGTTTGATCCCCACATTCACCACCATTGTGTCCTTGAGTAAGACACTTAACTCCAGGTTGCTCCAGGGGGATTGTCCCTGTAATAAGTGCACTGTAAGTCACTTTGGATAAAAGCGTCTGTCAGATGCATACATGTAAATATAATGTAAATGTTTTCGACTGTTGAAAATGGGTAAAATGTAAGAATTTACCGATGGAGCCACATTGAGAGCCCCATATCTCTGAGAGTTAACCATGTAGGGCCTTACACATTAACACACAAAGAGAAAAGTTCATTCTGAAGCAGAATCTAAAAGGATATTCTGATATCTTTAACACTGGCCGAGGACCTAGCTACGGCAAATGAGAGAACCAGCGATTAAGTGTTTGTTTTTTTTCTCTCTCTCTTTCACTGCCGCTCCGCTTTGGCCTTTTCCCTCTTGTTTTTTTTTGAGTTAGAGAAAGTACCCCCAGTATTAATCATTATTGTTCCCCTCCCAGATTCAGGTAGATGGGGATGACCTGCCTGTGGGGGGGGGGGGGAGGGGGGGGGGGGGTGTCATGCAGGGGGCTCCCCGGCTCGAGAGAACGAGGGAGGAATGTGACCGGGCGGAGGGCGGGGCCAGGTCATATTTTTAAGCAGATTATGTTTTGAGGTGAATTTTATATAACTTCAGAAAAAGGGAAAAAATCTTGATGTGATTTTAACAGACTGTGAAATTAAATATGCAAAACTGTTGCTGTCATTTTTTTAATTACCATTTAATAATAATAATAATAATAAACAATTACAGTGATCAAACGTCACGTTTCTGCTACACCGGCTCTCTCAATGTCAATGCTATTAAATAAAAGTGTCACTAAAGTGTCCAAATACTTTCTGGGATCATTGAACAGAATTACTGTGTTGATATTTTAAGCTCCTGTTGGACACTTCCTTGCGTCTTTAATGATCAGAACTGATTACAAATTGTATTACAAGCACTTTTTGATATGAATATGTCATTATTTGCATGGCACAGATATTTGAAAGGACTGAACATAAACAGACATAACTGAAGTAAGAACATGATTTCAGATCAGTGTTCCTGTCTGTATTGATTAAGGGCTTTGATGCTTCAGTGACTGCGTGATCTGCATTAAGAATGTAAAATTGTCTCCATCAGGGTCAGCCCCTTTGATTCAGATGCTTCAGCGTTTACGGTAAACATGACGGGAACTGCACCCTCTGCCCCGATCAGACGACCCAAGCATACAGAAGGAGAGACAGCAAAGGTGTGATTTAGCCGTATAGAGAGATGAAAGTAGAATTTGTGTGAGAGAAACTGAGAAGTAACATGAAGGACCCCTGACTCAGAAGGTGGCAGATATTCAAACGACAGAAGTGCTTGAATGCTGTGGAAATCCCCTGCCCTCAAATCTGCCCAATGATGACAAAGACTTTAGCTCTGCACAGCGCTGTAATGCATGACAACATGTATATGAAGCACGATGTGCTGATGACATTGTTGATTATTATTACTTTGAGGATTTGTTTTATATTCCGGTCTTGTTTTATTTACTTTCACCAGGAGCTCATATTCTGACGCTGCAGTGTATCGTTCAAAATGTTGCAACATTTGTTGCAGTATTGTAACCGTAGAGACACAAGGCACGGTGGCCCCTCAACACACGAGAGCAGAAGCGGGAAATAACAACATTGCTGAAAGCGCTGAAACTTCACTTAGTGCAGAACAATCTGGAATAATGTTAAACATTGTAACAGTCGCCTCTGTGAACCTGAAGTTGTTCAGAACGTTAAATTCTTAGAGTCTATTCGCCCCTATCCGACTCTATTCGCCCCTATTCACCTCTATTTGCCCCATTCGACTCTATTCCCATCTATTCGCCCCTATTCAAGTCTATTCGCCCCTATTCAAGTCTATTTGAGTGTATTCGCCCTTATTCAAGTCTATTCAAGTCTATTTGAGTGTACTCGCCCCTATTCAAGTCTATTCAAGTCTATTCGAGTCTATTCGCCCCTATTCAAGTCTATTCGAGTCTATTTGCCCCTATCCGAGTCTATTCGAGTCTATTCACCCCTATTCAAGTCTATTCGAGTCTATTTGCCCCATCCGAGTCTATTCGCCCCTATCCGAGTCTATTCGCCCCTATTCAAGTCTATTCGAGTCTATTCACCCCTATTCAAGTCTATTTGAGTCTATTCACCCCATTCAAGTCTATTCGAGTCTATTCACCCCTATTCAAGTCTATTCGTCCCTATTCAAGTCTATTCGAGTCTATTCACCCCTATTCAAGTCTATTCACCCCTATTCGCGTCTATTCGAGTCTATTCGCCCCATTCGAGTCTATTCGCCCCTATTCCAGTCTATTCGCCCCATCCGAGTCTATTCGCCCCTATTCACCTCTATTTGCCCCATTCGAGTCTATTCCCATCTATTCGCCCCTATTCAAGTCTATTCGAGTCTATTTGCCCCATTCGAGTCTATTCGCCCCTATCCGAGTCTATTCACCCCTATTCAAGTCTATTCGAGTCTATTCACCCCTATTCAAGTCTATTCGCCCCTATTCAAGTCTATTCAAGTCTATTTGAGTCTATTCACCTCTATTCGAGTCTATTCGAGTCTATTCACCCCATTCGAGTCTATTCGCCCCATTCCAGTCTATTCGCCCCTATTCAAGTCTATTTGAGTGTATTCGCCCCTATTCAAGTCTATTCGCCTCTATTCAAGTCTATTCGCCCCTATTCAAGTCTATTTGAGTCTATTCGCCCCTATTCGAGTCTATTCGCCCCTATTCGAGTCTATTCGCCCCTATTCAAGTCTATTCGAGTCTATTCGCCCCATTCGAGTCTATTCGCCCCATCCGAGTCTATTCGCCCCTATTCAAGTCTATTCGAGTCTATTCGCCCCTATTCAAGTCTATTCAAGTCTGTTCACCCCTATTCAAGTCTATTCAAGTCTATTCACCCCTATTCAAGTCTATTCAAGTCTATACGAATCTATTCACCCCTATTCGCGTCTATTCGAGTCTATTCGCCCCATTCGAGTCTATTCGCCCCTATCCGAGTCTATTCGCCCCTATTCAACTCTGTTTGCCCCATTCAAGTCTATTCCCATCTATTCGCCCCTATTCAAGTCTATTCGCCCCATTCAAGTCTATTCAAGTCTATTTGAGTGTATTCGCCCCTATTCAAGTCTATTCAAGTCTATTTGAGTCTATTCGCCCCTGTTCAAGTCTATTCGAGTCTATTTGCCCCATTCGAGTCTATTCGCCCCTATCCAAGTCTATTCGCCCCTATTCAAGTCTATTTGAGTCTATTCACTCCTATTCAAGTCTATTCGAGTCTATTCACCCCTATTCAAGTCTATTCGCCCCTATTCAAGTCTATTCAAGTCTATTTGAGTCTATTCGCCCCTATTCAAGTCTATTCGAGTCTATTTGCCCCATTCGAGTCTCTTCGCCCCTATCCAAGTCTATTCGCCCCTATTCAAGTCTATTTGAGTCTATTCACCCCTATTCAAGTCTATTCGAGTCTATTCACCCCTATTCAAGTCTATTCGCCCCTATTCAAGTCTATTCAAGCCTATTTGAGTCTATTCACCCCTATTCAAGTCTATTCGAGTCTATTCACCCCTATTCAAGTCTATTCGCCCCTATTCAAGTCTATTCAAGTCTATTTGAGTCTATTCACCTCTATTCGAGTCTATTCGCCCCTATTCCAGTCTATTCGCCCCTATCCGAGTCTATTCGTCCCATTCACCTCTATTTGCCCCATTCGAGTCTATTCCCATCTATTCGCCCCTATTCAAGTCTATTCGCCCCATTCAAGTCTATTCAAGTCTATTTGAGTGGATTCGCCCTTATTCAAGTCTATTCAAGTCTATTTGAGTGTATTCGCCCCTATTCAAGTCTATTCGCCCCTATTCAAGTCTATTTGAGTCTATTCACCCCTATTCAAGTCTATTCAAGTCTATTCGAGTCTATTCGCCCCATTCGAGTCTATTCGCCCCTATCTGAGTCTATTCACCCCTATTCAAGTCTATTCGCCCCTATTCAAGTCTATTCAAGTCTATTCGAGTCTATTCACCCCTGTTCGCGTCTATTTGCCCCTATTCAACTCTATTTGCCCCATTCAAGTCTATTCCCATCTATTCGCCCCTATTCAAGTCTATTCGCCCCTATTCAAGTCTATTCAAGTCTATTTGAGTGTATTCGCCCTTATTCAAGTCTATTCAAGTCTATTTGAGTGTATTCCCCCCTATTCAAGTCTATTCAAGTCTATTTGAGTCTATTCGCCCCTATTCAAGTCTATTCGAGTCTATTTGCCCCATTCGAGTCTATTCGCCCCTATCCGAGTCTATTCACCCCTATTCAAGTCTATTCGCAACCTATTCAAGTCTATTCAAGTCTATTTGAGTCTATTCACCTCTATTCGAGTCTATTCGAGTCTATTTGAGTGTATTCGCCCCTATTCAAGTCTATTCAAGTCTATTCGAGTCTATTCGCCCCTATTCAAGTCTATTCGAGTCTATTCGCCCCTATCCGAGTCTATTCGAGTCTATTCACCCCTATTCAAGTCTATTCGAGTCTATTTGCCCCATCCGAGTCTATTCGCCCCTATCCGAGTCTATTCGCCCCTATTCAAGTCTATTCGAGTCTATTCACCCCATTCAAGTCTATTCGAGTCTATTCACCCCTATTCAAGTCTATTCGTCCCTATTCAAGTCTATTCGAGTCTATTCACCCCTATTCAAGTCTATTCACCCCTATTCGCGTCTATTCGAGTCTATTCGCCCCATTCGAGTCTATTCGCCCCTATTCCAGTCTATTCGCCCCATTCACCTCTATTTGCCCCATTCGAGTCTATTCCCATCTATTCGCCCCTATTCAAGTCTATTCGAGTCTATTTGCCCCATTCGAGTCTATTCGCCCCTATCCGAGTCTATTCACCCCTATTCAAGTCTATTCGAGTCTATTCACCCCTATTCAAGTCTATTCGCCCCTATTCAAGTGTATTCAAGTCTATTTGAGTCTATTCACCTCTATTCAAGTCTATTCGAGTCTATTCACCCCATTCGAGTCTATTCGCCCCATTCCAGTCTATTCGCCCCTATTCAAGTCTATTTGAGTGTATTCGCCCCTATTCAAGTCTATTCGCCTCTATTCAAGTCTATTCAAGTCTATTCTCCTCTATTCAAGTCTATTTGAGTCTATTCGCCCCTATTCGAGTCTATTCGCCCCTATTCAAGTCTATTCGAGTCTATTCGCCCCATTCGAGTCTATTCGCCCCATCCGAGTCTGTTCACCCCTATTCAAGTCTATTCAAGTCTATTCGCCCCTATTCAAGTCTATTCAAGTCTATTCACCCCTATTCAAGTCTATTCAAGTCTATACGAGTCTATTCACCCCTATTCGCGTCTATTCGAGTCTATTCGCCCCATTCGAGTCTATTCGCCCCTATCCGAGTCTATTCGCCCCTATTCAACTCTATTTGCCCCATTCAAGTCTATTCCCATCTATTCGCCCCTATTCAAGTCTATTCGCCCCTATTCAAGTCTATTCAAGTCTATTTGAGTGTATTCGCCCCTATTCAAGTCTATTCAAGTCTATTTGAGTCTATTCGCCCCTATTCAAGTCTATTCGAGTCTATTTGCCCCATTCGAGTCTATTCGCCCCTATCCAAGTCTATTCGCCCCTATTCAAGTCTATTTGAGTCTATTCACCCCTATTCAAGTCTATTCGAGTCTATTCACCCCTATTCAAGTCTATTCGCCCCTATTCAAGTCTATTCAAGTCTATTTGAGTCTATTCGCCCCTATTCAAGTCTATTCGAGTCTATTTGCCCCATTCGAGTCTATTCGCCCCTATCCAAGTCTATTCGCCCCTATTCAAGTCTATTTGAGTCTATTCACCCCTATTCAAGTCTATTCGAGTCTATTCACCCCTATTCAAGTCTATTCGCCCCTATTCAAGTCTATTCAAGTCTATTTGAGTCTATTCACCCCTATTCAAGTCTATTCGAGTCTATTCACCCCTATTCAAGTCTATTCGCCCCTATTCAAGTCTATTCAAGTCTATTTGAGTCTATTCACCTCTATTCGAGTCTATTTGCCCCTATTCCAGTCTATTCGCCCCTATCACAGTCTATTCGTCCCATTCACCTCTATTTGCCCCATTCGAGTCTATTCCCATCTATTCGCCCCTATTCAAGTCTATTCGCCCCATTCAAGTCTATTCAAGTCTATTTGAGTGTATTCGCCCTTATTCAAGTCTATTCAAGTCTATTTGAGTGTATTCCCCCCTATTCAAGTCTATTCAAGTCTATTTGAGTCTATTCGCCCCTATTCAAGTCTATTCGAGTCTATTTGCCCCATTCGAGTCTATTCGCCCCTATCCGAGTCTATTCACCCCTATTCAAGTCTATTCGCAACCTATTCAAGTCTATTCAAGTCTATTTGAGTCTATTCGCCCCTATTCCAGTCTATTCGCCCCTATCACAGTCTATTCGTCCCATTCACCTCTATTTGCCCCATTCGAGTCTATTCCCATCTATTCGCCCCTATTCAAGTCTATTCGCCCCATTCAAGTCTATTCAAGTCTATTTGAGTGTATTCACCCTTATTCAAGTCTATTTGAGTATATTCGCCCCTATTCAAGTCTATTCACCCCTATTCAAGTCTATTCGAGTCTATTCACCCCTATTCAAGTCTATTCAAGTCTATTCGAGTCTATTCGCCCCATTCGAGTCTATTCGCCCTATCCGAGTCTATTCGCCCCTATTCAAGTCTATTCACCCCTATTCAAGTCTATTCGCCCCATTCAAGTCTATTCGAGTCTATTCACCCCTGTTCGCGTCTATTCGCCCCATTCAACTCTATTTGCCCCATTCAAGTCTATTCCCATCTATTCGCCCCTATTCAAGTCTATTCGCCCCTATTCAAGTCTATTTGAGTGTATTCGCCCTTATTCAAGTCTATTTGAGTGTATTCGCCCCTATTCAAGTCTATTCAAGTTTATTTGAGTCTATTCGCCCCTATTCAAGTCTATTCGAGTCTATTTGCCCCATTCGAGTCTATTCGCCCCTATCCGAGTCTATTCGCCCCTATTCAAGTCTATTCGAGTCTATTCACCCCTATTCAAGTCTATTCGCCCCTATTCAAGTCTATTCAAGTCTATTTGAGTCTATTCACCTCTATTCGAGTCTATTCGCCCCATTCCAGTCTATTCGCCCCATTCCAGTCTATTCGCCCCTATCCGAGTCTATTCGCCCCATTCAAGTCTATTCCCATCTATTCGCCCCTATTCAAGTCTATTCAAGTCTATTTGAGTGTATTCGCCCCTATTCAAGTCTATTCGCCCCATTCAAGTGTATTCAAGTCTATTTGAGTCTATTCACCCCTATTCAAGTCTATTCAAGTCTATTCGAGTCTATTCGCCCCATTCGAGTCTATTCGCCCTATCCGAGTCTATTCGCCCCTATTCAAGTCTATTCACCCCTATTCAAGTCTATTCGCCCCATTCAAGTCTATTCGAGTCTATTCACCCCTGTTCGCGTCTATTCGCCCCATTCAACTCTATTTGCCCCATTCAAGTCTATTCCCATCTATTCGCCCCTATTCAAGTCTATTCGCCCCTATTCAAGTCTATTTGAGTGTATTCGCCCTTATTCAAGTCTATTTGAGTGTATTCGCCCCTATTCAAGTCTATTCAAGTTTATTTGAGTCTATTCGCCCCTATTCAAGTCTATTCGAGTCTATTTGCCCCATTCGAGTCTATTCGCCCCTATCCGAGTCTATTCGCCCCTATTCAAGTCTATTCGAGTCTATTCACCCCTATTCAAGTCTATTCGCCCCTATTCAAGTCTATTCAAGTCTATTTGAGTCTATTCACCTCTATTCGAGTCTATTCGCCCCATTCCAGTCTATTCGCCCCATTCCAGTCTATTCGCCCCTATCCGAGTCTATTCGCCCCATTCAAGTCTATTCCCATCTATTCGCCCCTATTCAAGTCTATTCAAGTCTATTTGAGTGTATTCGCCCCTATTCAAGTCTATTCGCCCCATTCAAGTGTATTCAAGTCTATTTGAGTGTATTCGCCCTTATTCAAGTCTATTCAAGTCTATTCGAGTCTATTCGCCCCTATCCGAGTCTATTCGCCCCTATTCAAGTCTATTCACCCCTATTCAAGTCTATTCGCCCCATTCAAGTCTATTCGAGTCTATTCACCCCTGTTCGCGTCTATTCGCCCCTATTCAACTCTATTTGCCCCATTCAAGTCTATTCCCATCTATTCGCCCCTATTCAAGTCTATTCGCCCCTATTCAAGTCTATTCAAGTCTATTTGAGTGTATTCGCCCTTATTCAAGTCTATTCAAGTCTATTTGAGTGTATTCGCCCCTATTCAAGTCTATTCAAGTTTATTTGAGTCTATTCGCCCCTATTCAAGTCTATTCGAGTCTATTTGCCCCATTCGAGTCTATTCGCCCCTATCCGAGTCTATTCGCCCCTATTCAAGTCTATTCGAGTCTATTCACCCCTATTCAAGTCTATTCGCCCCTATTCAAGTCTATTCAAGTCTATTTGAGTCTATTCACCCCTATTCAAGTCTATTCGAGTCTATTCACCCCTATTCAAGTCTATTCGCCCCTATTCAAGTCTATTCAAGTCTATTTGAGTCTATTCACCTCTATTCGAGTCTATTCGCCCCATTCCAGTCTATTCGCCCCATTTCAGTCTATTCGCCCCTATCCGAGTCTATTCGCCCCATTCAAGTCTATTCCCATCTATTCGCCCCTATTCAAGTCTATTCGCCCCATTCAAGTCTATTCAAGTCTATTTGAGTGTATTCGCCCCTATTCAAGTCTATTCGCCCCATTCAAGTGTATTCAAGTCTATTTGAGTGTATTCGCCCTTATTCAAGTCTATTCAAGTCTATTTGAGTGTATTCGCCCCTATTCAAGTCTATTCGCCCCTATTCAAGTCTATTCAAGTCTATTCGAGTCTATTCGCCCCTATCCGAGTCTATTCGCCCCTATTCACCTCTATTCACCCCTATTCAAGTCTATTCGCCCCTATTCAAGTCTATTTGAGTGTATTCGCCCCTATTCAAGTCTATTCAAGTCTATTTGAGTGTATTCGCCCCTATTCAAGTCTATTCAAGTCTATTCGCCTCTATTCAAGTCTATTCGCCCCTATTCAAGTCTATTTGAGTCTATTCGCCCCTATTCTAGTCTATTCAAGTCTATTCGCCTCTATTCAAGTCTATTCATCTCTATTCAAGTGTATTCGCCCCTATTCAAGTCTGTTTGTCCCATTCACATCTTTTCGCCCCTATTCCAGTCTATTCCCATCTATTCGCCCCTATTCGAGTCTACTCGAGTCTATTCGCCCCTATTCCAGTCTATTCCCATCTATTCGCCCCTATTCGAGTCTACTCGAGTCTATTCGCCCCTATTCAAGTCTATTTGCCCCTATTCAAGCCTATTCAAGTCTATTCGAGTCTATTCGCTCCTATTCGAGTCTATTCGCTCCTATTTGAGTCTATTCACCCCTATTCCCGTCTATTCATCTCTATTCCCGTCTATTCATCTCTATTCCCATCTATTCATCTCTATTTCAATCTATTCATCTCTATTCGCCTCTATTCAAGTCAATTCGCCCCTATTCAAGTCTATTCGCCTCTATTCAAGTCTTTTCGCCCCATTAGAGTCTATTCAAGTCTATTCAAGTCTATTCGGCCCTATTCGTGTGTATTCGCCTCTATTCCCGTCTATTCACGTCTAACGTATGAAACAGAGCATTTTTGAGAGCTGAAGCTCTTATTAACTTCTGTGTCTAAAAACATCCCCGTGACATTTACATTTATGGATTTGGCAGACACTTCTATCCAAAGTGACTTACAGTGCACTTATTACAGGGACAATCCCCCCGGAGCAACCTGGAGTTAAGTGTCTTACTCAAGGACACAATGGTGGTGGCTGTGGGGATCAAACCAGCAACCTTCTGATTACCAGCTATGTGCCTGAACTAAAAGTCCTACTTGAAAAACTGACCCAATCCGGTGGACCTCTGTGTGCGCTGACAACAGAACGACATGTGACATGCCACCCCTCAAGCGGTTTTTGCGGAGCTTTCCCACTGGGGCAAGGGCCCCCCAATGTCCGGGGCCCCACGCATTTGTGTGGTCTGCGTGGTGGTTAAAACCGCTGCTCTACGCACCTGTGTGCTCTCAGAGAGGTTCTTTGAGGCTTTGGAGAGATTTTCGGGTATAACCACCATTAAAATCTCAAGCTGCATTAAATGGTTAAAACTGAACTGGGTTGAGATGAACTAACTTGGTTTATTTTGGGAGTGGGCGGTGAAGAGACAATTATATCAGTTGATGTTGTCAAGTAAACCACGTCGCCACATAGAGAGGAGAGGTACTTTATATTGTGTACAAAAATACTTTTATCAACATCTGTCGGGTGAATAGAGTCATTTTACTGGCTGTTATTATTAATATCTTGTTATGTTTCCCTTTGCATATTTGCAATAATGGCGTTTGTGTCATTTACAGCATCATGTGCAAAACATCGAGATCCATAATGATTTTGCTGCATATATTAGCGTTTTGGTGGCTTAATAGCAAAAATGCATTGTGAAAGATTGATTGTGTGTGAGTGTGTGTGTGAGTGTGTGTGTGAGTGTGTGTGTGTGTGTGTGAGTGTGTGTGTGTGTGTGTGTGAGCGTGTGTGAGCGTGTGTGAGCGTGTGTGAGTGAGTGTGAGTGCGTGTGTGTGTGAGTGTGAGTGTGTGAGTGTGTGTGTGTGTGAGTGTGTGAGTGTGAGCGAGTGTGTGAGTGTGAGCGAGTATGTGAGTGAGTTGTGTGTGTGTCTCTGTGTGAGTGTGTATGTGAGTGTGTGTGAGTGTGTGTGTGTGTGTGTGTGTGTGTGTGTGTGTGAGTGAGTGAGTGTGTGTGTGTGAGTGTGTGAGTGAGTGTGTGTGTGTCTCTGTGTGTGAGTGTGTGAGTGTGTGAGTGTGTGTGTGAGTCTGTGAGTGTGTGTGTGAGTGAGTGTGTGTGTGACTGTGTGAGTGAGTTGTGTGTGTGTGTGTGTGTGTGTGTGTGTGTGTGTAATCTGAATCACTCCCTGCTTTACTGTCTTGTCAGTCTCTCACACCGCACTATAAATACTTTTGGTTCCCCCCCAAATTTGTTTTCCTCATGTTTTTTCTCTCCATGCTACAGAATGTTGCAACATCTTCCAAGCGTCTGATGTGGCTCTTTATGTTGCACATTTGTGCAGACCGCACAATAGCGGTCGGTGGATATTAAAACATTCTTCGGGGTGGAAAACAGAGAAAACAATGTGTTTAAGTTGTAATGGGGGTTGGGGTCTATATAAAGCCTCTCTGAGTTTAACGGCTGGATTATGGGAAAGACACAGTTGTGCTCTTTGGGGTTTCACAAATATGCCGGTTATCCTCCATGAGATGTTTCTGTCACCAGCACTGATGGCAGCTCTTGTGTTCTGTGTTCCAGTATTATTCAGGAGAGAGCGCCACCTTCTGGCAGTGTTTGGAACATTCTCTGACATTCTGCAGCACACTTGAGTTTGATTCATTTTTAAAAATTATAATTTTTTTTTATAACGATCATGTTGAGCCGTCATTTCCAGCACAACAAACAATTTCCCCGTAATAAAGTTTAGTCAGACGTTAGTGTGCTTGTCAAGTGTCAGAGAAGAGGATGAAATATGAGACATGTCAAGGGAAATATCATCTTTTTGCATTTGGCTTCATATCCAGTCCAGAGAAAGATATTATGCAATTTAAAAAATATATTTTGTTTCATCGTGTGTATTCAGTGTACGTGAAATATTATCTATGAAACAGACAGTGAAACAATTTTAACAAGAATTTACTGTCTGGACATAAACAATGTGTGTGTGAGTGTGTGTGTGTGTGTGTGTGTGTGTGTGTGTGTGTGTGGGGGAGTGTGTGTGTGTGTGTGTGGGAGTGAGTGAGTGAGTGAGTGTGTGTGTGTGTGTGTGTGTGAGTGAGTGAGTGTGTGTGTGTGTGTGTGTGTGAGTGAGTGAGTGAGTGAGTGAGAGTGTGTGTGAGAGAGAGAGTGTGTGTGTGTGTCTGTCTGTCTGTGTGTGTGTGTGTGTGAGAGAGAGTGTGTGTGTGTGTGTGTCTGTCTGTCTCTCTGTCTGTGGGGGTGTGTCTGTGTGAGTGTGTGTGTGTGTGTGTGTCTGTCTGTCTGTGTGTGTGTGTGTGTGTGTGTGTCTGTGTGTGAGAGTGTGTGTCTGTGTGTGTGTGTGAGAGAGTGTGTGTGTGTCTGTCTGTCTCTCTGTCTGTGGGGGTGTGTCTGTGTGAGTGTGTGTGTCTGTGTGTGTGTGTGTGTGTGTCTGTGTGTGTGTGTGTGTGTGTGTCTGTCTGTCTGTGTCTGTCTGTGTGTGTGTGTGTATGTGTGAGTGTGTGTCTGTCTGTGTCTGTGTGTGAGTGTGTGTGTGTGAGTGTGTGTCTGTCTGTCTGTGTGTGTGTGTGTGTGTGTGTGTGTGTCTGTGTCTGTCTGTGTGTGTGTGTGTGTGTGTGTGTGTATGTGTGTGTGTGTGTGTCTGTGTGTGTGTGTGTGTGTGTGTCTGTGTGTGTGTGTGTGTGTGTGTGTGTGTATGTGTGTGTGTGTGTGTGTGTGTCTGTGTGTGTGTGTGTGTGTGTGTGTATGTATGTGTGTGTGTGTGTGTGTCTGTGTGTGTGTGTGTGTGTGTGTAAATTGACCGTGGCAGGTTGCTACCATAAGATGCAAACAGACTTCACTCAACAAATATACGTTTACAGCGCTGTCACTCCATCACGACACACTGCGCCAAACAAAACTCTTTACAGGTGTGTGTGTGTGTGTTTAAAGTGGTCAGCCGTGCTGAGGTGTGTGTGTGTGTGTGTGTGTGTATTTAAAGTGGTCAGCCGTGCTGAGGTGTGTGTGTGTGTGTTTAGACCACTCACAAACAAACACGACTATCAACTTGGCAAATATGTCAGTTGGGTGATTATCTGCACTCTGCTCGGCGTCCTGTCGTTAAATCCGTGCACACGTGGTGTCGGGGTGATGACACTTCACTTACGTTTAATTCCAGATTCCACCTCAGATGTTTCTCCTAAAACGCCTGAAGAGAAATAAAAAACAGGCATCCTCAAGAGCGTCGAGCCATAAAGTGAATGTGGATAGTGTCGCTCAGATCATTTGCTCTTGCGAGAATTTGATTCCTTGATAATATAATATAATAACACCCACATAAATGAACATGTGATTATATTTCGCACATAGAATATAAAGCTGTTTTTAGGGCCACACAGAGCTGAAATATTCTCCTAAAAATCTTAACTTGTGTCCTGCAGAAGAAAGTCAGTCACACATCTGGGACGGCATGAGGGTGAGTAAATGATGAGACTATTATAATTTTGGGGTGCACTGTCCCTTTAAGATTTTTGACATTGTGAAATAATGTTCATGACAGTTTCTCGTTACCCTCGATGCGCATAAAGATGGTCATTAGCACAACGTGAAGAAAATATACATCGTCTCAGACACTTTTACTGTCCCGATCATTCGTCCTTTTTATTTCTCCTCTTTCTCTCGTTTGGAGAGCGCCGCTAATAAACCTTGGAGCCTGGACTCCTCGCTGTCTCTCTGCTCTCAGATCACTCTGATTTCCTGCCCAGTCCGCGACTGTTGTCCAAAATGACATGCAACTTTTTCTTAAAGTCTCTCTCTCTCTCTGTCTGTCTGTCTGTCTGTCTATGTCTCTCTCTCTCTCTCTCTCTCTCTCTCTCTCTCTCTGTCTCTCTGTCTCTCGTGTTCTGCCCACAGTGACATGACTGCGCCAGAGAAACACACACACAGCAGACGCACAGCTGGACTCCAGCTGCCTACAAACATCTGGGGTTTAAAAATCAATGGAGGCGAATGAAGTAAAGGGGAAGGAGTTTAAATAAATTGGCACTTGAAAAAAGAAAACGTAGCGAGGCAATGGAGAGACAACGAGCGCGAGCGAATGGAGAGAGACAATAGGTGTGGAAATGAGCTACGGCATCACGTCTGAGAGGTCAAAGACATTCGTGAACGCAGATAACAGAGATGAGTCGTTTCGGATTGAATGACGTTTCGTGCTTCTCGATATTAAAACCGTACCGTGAAATTTGATCTCTTCCAAATCACAAACTTGGCTCAAGTTGCAACAAACAAATTCTTTACGAGAAGGAAAACAAGCCACGATGTGGCCACCAGCGTGGGTGGTGTGCGTCAAGGGTTCTCCGTAGAAAACACATTTGTGAGACTGCACAACATCTGTGGTTCTCATGCTAATTCTGCAAACTGTGGACGCAGCAACACTTGCGACTAGCCGGTCTTTTTTTCCTCTCCCTTTTCTCCCCAATCTGTAACGGCCAATTCCCAATGCGCTCTGAGTCCTCGTGGTCGCGTAGTGACTCGCCTAAATCTGTGTGGCGGAGGACAGATCTCAGTTTCCTCTGCACATCTTATCACGTGACTTGTTGAGCGTGTTACCGTGGAGACGTAGCGCGTGTGGAGGCTTCACGCTATTCTCCGCTGCATCCACGCACAACTCACCACACGCCCCACCGAGAGCGAGAACCACATTATAGTGACCACGAGGAGGTTACCCCATGTGACTCTACCCTCCCTAGCAACCGGGCCAATTTGGTTGCTTAGGAGACCTGGCTGGAGTCACTCGGCACGCCCTGGAGTCAAACTCATGACTGCAGGGGTGATAGTCAGCGAAACGCTAGCTGTTGGGAGGGAACGCTAGCTGTTGGGAGGGAACGCTAGCTGTTGGGAGGGAACGCAAACTGTTGGGAGGGAACGCTAACTGTTGGGAGGGAATGCTAGCTGTTGCGAGGGAACGCTAGCTGTTGGGAGGGAACGCTAACTGTTGCCAGGGAACGCTAGCTGTTGGGAGGGAATGCTAACTGTTGCGAGGGAACGCTAGCTGTTGGGAGGGAACGCTAACTGTTGCGAGGGAACGCTAACTGTTGCCAGGGAACGCTAACTGTTGCCAGGGAACGCTAACTGTTGCCAGGGAACGCTAACTGTTGCCAGGGAACGCTAACTGTTGCGAAGAATTAAAAACTTCAAGGGAATGCAAAACTGTTTCAGAAAATAAAATCCCTCCTTGTCCTCTAAGAGTGTGTAATAATGCAGTCAATCCCGCGGTCTGCTGTTTGGGTTTGTCTGCAGTTTAAATAAACACGCTCGCATTGTACACACACAAACATGTATTCTGATGTATTCATGTATTCTAAATGATTATATATCTGCACAATTTAAAAGTTATTCGTGGAGAAATGTGCTGTTGAGACACAAGCAATGAACACGCCACGTTCCAGAGATGTCTCGCTGCTTTTGTGAGATGTTGTGACATACATTTCTCTTGCCACAATCATATGTTCTGCATACACACACACTCACACACACTCACACACACAAACACACACACACACACTCACACACACACACTCACACACACTCACACAAACTCACACACACTCACACACACTCACACACACACACTCACACACACTCACACACACACACACACTCACAC
>JAVLUX010000106.1:1205000-1220000 GCA_032164185.1 Moxostoma hubbsi | reverse complement strand
CCATTAATGTGCATGCAATAGCCTATTAATGTGCATGCAATACCCCATTAATGTCCATGCAATACCCCATTAATGTGCATGCAATACCCCATTAATGTGCATGCAATACCCCATTAATGTGCATGCAATACCCCATTAATGTGCATGCAATACCCCATTAATGTGCATGCAATAGTCTATTAATGTGCATGCAATACCCCTTTAATTGAATTGCTAAATAAAAGCATTGAACATTAAGTAAAACATAAGATGTGAGTCTCTTGTTAAGGTCCTGTATTAGGAAGTGCAACAGCTGAATGTGGGAAAACTCTGAAAATGTGATGCTGAGGCCACAATCCTGCAATCTCTGCAGACGACACAGACAATGTCATAGAAAGAGCTAAAATATGTAATAATATGCAATATCTTGAGCAGACACAACGCAATAAAATACATGTTAAATATTATGCAGGCTACTTAGTATGTGATTGCATAACTTCTGTGTGGACTGATTGAACACGTTTGTGCTTCTTATTTTAATGCAATAATAATTGACGCCCGACATACTTTGTACATTGATTAAATAGTCCAACTTGTGCATTTAAGTTGTGTTACTGTGCTCCGTTACACACTCTAATGTCTCGCGGAATTAATGCATTCCCAAATAAACCAAACTTCCAAACTTGACATCACACACATGCACATTGACGCGTCACGTACCGTGATTTCTTCTCGGGTTTGCCTGTTTCCTCCGTTTTCCAAGGTGCCGTTCTGCCATGTCGTCGCGGGGACTGCCCGGGGATCGGTTGGATAAACGAGTGAGGTGGCGCTCCTCATCGCCCGCTCGCTCCATTCAGCGCGTCACTCGAGCAACGCTTGAAACGCGCGTCGCGATCAGCCGCGGCTCTTGTGATGTCACCGGAGGCGTGTTGACGCGGGTGTCACCCCAAACTGTGAAGTGTGTTCTTGAAAAAGTGATTTCTTCACGTGCATATTCAGAGACTTTCTGTTCATGATTAATTGCAATAGGTTACTTTATGGTTTCACTGTGCATATCAAAAATATATGATAATAACTTTTAAACCACTTCTGTCTGTACTGTTAATTATTGCAATAGCTATGGTGTATTGTGCATTTTGTGGGCACTGTTTATAATGTATTTATAGCCTTTTGTAATGCGCTATAGCATCTTTATTGTAATAGAAGTTGTACTCTGTTTAAATATCTTGTTACCATTCCCCAAACAGAAATGTGATGTATGGGCATATATGAACATATCTCAAATAAAAGTTCACATATTAGTCAAATTCAACAATTAGCCTTATTTAGAATTATTTAGTAGTATTTTTATGGGTTCAGTTGCCAATCACAGCTGATCTGAACTGAACTTGTCTTGGTCTAATTAGCAATATTTGCGTTTTATTTCATCTACTTTGCATGCTAAATACGCATTTACAATGCATGCATTATTATGCTACTCTCGTTCAATAAACATGTTTTTTTTCTCGCAGAGGAGAAACCTACAAAAGTGCATGCTTTTCCACCTCTCCCAAATATAAAGCCCGTGCGCGTGATTACTCGCCTGAAAGAAAAATAGGCTAAATTAAGATGCGCAAACGGTCTTTTGCGCAGGAACAAACCGCACCTGTTCATGCACCCCCACGAGCTCGTGTCCTCCCGTTGATCGCGGTAGGAAGTATTGTATTGCCTTCTCTTTTGTGCGAGTAATTGAACGGTGGTCTGTTTAGCAACTGAAAAAGTCAAACACATGCACGTGACGGGCAGCGGTGCCAGCGCGCGCAGTGTCATGATAATGCACGAGGTCGGGTGGCCCTTGATCCCTCAAACCTCCCAAATAAATCATCTTTCACCTTTTACAAACGTGCAAATGGTTAAGCACTGTCTTCCCCGTGTTTAGTATGAATTCGGCTATTTTTGTATTTTTATAAGCAATCATTATTCCAGGCGCAAATGCGATAATTGCACATTTCAAAATTGCCATCTGCAATAATGCGCCTTCTGTCAATTTGCAGGTTTATTTTCTGCTTTTTGCAACCTATATCGAGTACAGTCTCACACCAGGAAACAAGCAGCAACAAAGAGGTCGCCTTTTAGCACAACTGCTAGATGTATCATGTTTGGAAAAAGACTGTTACAGACCTCGCCAGACACGCCACAACACTAATTATTCCCTCAGAATGACACAATTGTTGCATATTTGTCTTGTTTAGATATTTAGCTTAACATAACCTTGTTTGTTCATGTGGAAGACCACGCTGAAACCTCTTACCATATTCCGGTTCTGTTGTATTTACGTGGTAATCCAAAGTACTTGAAAGAACACCTTTTGACCTGGTGTTACCGTGGTACTTTTTTGGGGTGAATCCTGCAAGAATATACGTTTCAAGCAATTTAACCCAAATGCTGTGCTTGTTAACGGTGCATTGTGTGCATTTGCTGTTTCCAAATGGACATTTGTCTTTTTAGGGACATAACATGGTGGATTCCAGGTGGAGAAAGAAAAAGGGACGGGATGAGAGGTCACTGTCCTTTGTCCCGGAGAGGAAAGGAGATGGAATGGGTCATAAACTAACACCCCTGCTGTGGATCGGAGTAAAGGATTAAAGGAGGAGGTGGATGGCAGAATAACACTCTAACTGCCCCAACACAAAGAAAAGCCTTCTTCACCAGTTCACCTCTGCCCCGGTACATGCAAATGCTAAGAAAGTGTTTTTACGTGAATGTAATAAACAAGATATCGTTGTCTTTTTATGTGCAGGACAAGAGTTTCCTGTGTGCAATGATCCTAAAAACAGCCGACAGGGGCCCATTAGTGCAAGAATCTGTCTCTCTCACACACACACACCTCTGGACACACTGTGGGACGCCCAAGGGTGGGGGGTGTCCCATGGGTTTGCAGCGTGCTGGAGATTGGCAGGGGTTCAGACAGGGTGCAAAGGGAGGAGTCTTCTTAACAGCAAATTAAACAGGAGTTAATTATATGCCAACGTTTGTGACAAAGAGAATGAAACGCCTGGACTTAAATAGCAAAGCAAGAAAGGAAAAGTCATTATGTTGGTTTCACTTCTTTGCATGTGAAAACCTCAGCGCCTGTTTCGCCATTTCCATTTGTCTCAGCAACCTCAGCGCAGTATATTGTGGCTTAAATCGGGCCTGAAGATCTGAGCTCTGCTAAACCTCTGCACTGTCTTTCCTTTGGAGATGAATAAAACCACACTACATGCACACGACGTTTAAGCAGAGCGGAAATTAATGACAGAATGGCAAACTATTTCCTGTTTATTTCTTTGGTAACAAGATAGAGCTGAATGCATCCTAGGAAGCACAAACATTTGTTTTTGCATATAAGGGGCGAACACTGAATGTGTTCTGGAGTACACTAACACGTGAGAGACACTAACATGTGAGAGTTTAACGTGTCTGTTGTGATGTCAAGTTACAAACACGTCTAGAGCGAGAGCACAGCGTTCTGTTCCATTCCACTGACCGCGTCATTCTAAGGGTTCTGTTTGATATTCTTCTGAATGTTGAACACAACATATATTCATTTTTGTTTAACATTATTAACTTTAATGATCATGCCATTACACTTGTAGCATGAGTAATTGCAATATTTCTTCTAACCCATTTTTTTGGTGGTGGTGCTTGCCTCTGCAAAAGTTGGCACTATGATGGCAGGATGTTGCTATGTAGTTGCTAAGGTGTTCTGAGTGGTTTTAATGTATCACTAGGGTGTTGTGGTTGGTTTCCAGGGAGTTACTAAGGTGTTCTGAGCTGTTTTCATTGCATTGCTAGGGTGTTGTGGTAGGTTTCCAGGGAGTTGCTAAGGTGTTCTGAGCTGTTTTCAGTGCATTGCTAGGGTGTTATGGTTGGTTTCCAGGGAGTTGCTAAGGTGTTCTGAGCGGTTTTCAGTGCGTTGCTATGGTGTTATGGTTGGTTTCCAGGGAGTTGCTAAGGTGTTCTGAGTGGCTTTCAGTGCGTTGCTGTGGTGTTATGGTTGGTTTCCAGGGAGTTACTAAGGTGTTCTGAGTGGCTTTCAGTGCATTGCTAGGGTGTTGTGGTAGGTTTCCAGGGAGTTGCTAAGGTGTTCTGGGGTGTTTTCAGTGCATTGCTAGGGTGTTATGGTTGGTTTCCAGGGAGTTGCTAAGGTGTTCTGAGTGGTTTTCAGTGCATTGCTAGGGTGTTGTGGTTGGTTTCCAGGGAGTTGCTAAGGTGTTCTGAGTAGTTTTCAATGCGTTGCTAGTGTGTTGTGGTAGGTTTCCAGGGAGTCGCTAAGGTGTTCTGAGTGGGTTTTCAGTGCATTTCTAGGGAGTTGTGGTTGGTATCCAGGGAGTTGCTAAGGTGTTTTGAGCCGTTTTCAGTACACTCAGAGGTTTGTTTAAATCACTAACCCCAAGCATGAGCAATAGTTATAGTGATTCTTGCCTTAGCAATCACCATAAATAATAACAGAGGGCATAGAAGTGTTCAAAGGATGGTCGAGTCATTATAAAGGAGGATGAGAGCAAGGTACAGAGAGAAATGAAGCAGCATTGAGGATCTGATAACAGATGGAAGACAGGGAGAACTGAGTCAGCAGAGCTGGCGATGTAGACGGCAGCTCTTCAGTGGGTACATGTGGTGCACAGTATTAGATCTGTGGGGCTGATGCGGGGTACCAGGGACCAGGAGCCACAGCATTAAACTCTCAAACACACATACACACATTGGCATGTAGTCGAGGAAAAGCTTTCCTTTGATCTTATAATCAGGGACAAGGAAAGGTCGAGTATGGAGAGGATTAGCTGTCACAGACATTTCAGTATTAGTGATAAAAAATGTTCTCTTTGTAACTAAAGGAGGACGGACCTAATATGCCAGTGTAACGTTGACCCAAACCCTTTATGTGTGTGGCATGTGTGTGGCAAAAAAACCTCTAAAGACCTTTTTTAAGATCTGGAGGGTCAAACTGTAATGTTCATGCCACCTTGTGGATATCTGAGGTGGTACCTCAGAAGAATAAGGCACTACATGTTAGGGATGGGCATTTCGAGTAATTTGTAGTCGAGTACTTTAAAAAAAAAGTAATCAATTATTTGAAATGTAGAATTTAAGTTCAACCTTCAATGTTTGAATCTGTTTGTCTTATGAAAACATCAGCACAGAAACAACATCTAGATTCAACAATCATAAAATAAATAAATAACAAAAATAAAACTAGCACTAGCACACACACTAACACACACACACTAACACACACACACACACACACTCACTCTCTCTCACACACACTCTCTCACACACTCACTCTCACACACACACACTCACTCTCTCTCACACACACTCTCTCACACACACACACACACACTCTCACACACACACACTCACTCTCTCTCACACACACTCTCTCACACACACACACTCACTCTCACACACACACACACTCACACTCACTAACACACACACACTCTCACTAACACACAGACACTCACTCTCACACACACACACACACACACACACTCATACACACACACTCATACACACACTCACTCACTCACACACACACACACTCACACACACAAACTCACACACTCTCACACACACACTCACACACACTCATACACACACTCACTCACACACACACACACACACACACACTCTCATACACACATACACTCACACACATACACATACACACACACTCTCATACACACGCACAACCATACACACACACACTCACACATACATACACACACACACTCTCACACACACTCTCACACACACACACACACACACCAAGTCTTCTGAAACAGGGTTGTAACCAGGGTTTGAAAATTAGCAAGGTCTGGGGTGCCAACAGTACCACCGTTCCCTATAAGCAGACTACGCAGTCTGCGTTGTGCACCAACTCCCTAGGGGGGCACCATCTTACCCTAGGAGGCACCAGAAAGTCCACCGGCTGCCCTTACTCGCTCGTTATGGGTTATTCAAGGACCCGAAAGCAGTTGTGGAACCCCGTCCACCTGGAACTCTGCGTTGGGCATCAGTTTGGCCAGCGGCAGACCTGGGTGCCAAGAACTGTGCCAACATTACAATTATATTTTACCAATGATGTTGTGAAACACAAGCTAATATATATATATATATATATAATGTAATATATAATAAAAGCTAAGATAATGTCATGATGATCATCAGGGCTGGATTAAGATACCTTGGTGCCCCTTGGCATGAAGATATAGTTTTCTTATAGAAGATATGAGGATTTTGTTTCTCTTCAGTGGATCATGTGCTGTTGTCCATGTTTTCTAAAGTCATACAATTGCTGGAACAAACTGAAATTGTGAAACTGTTAACTTTCTTCCACCAGGGGGCGCTTGACGCCTCAGAAAACCGAATCCGGAATGGTACATTCATGCGATTAAGTACAATTGTCTGCTGTTTCCTACATTATCAGTTGCTTTTGTCATGTTGA
The DNA here is from genome assembly GCA_032164185.1 of Moxostoma hubbsi. Classification (NCBI taxonomy): domain Eukaryota; kingdom Metazoa; phylum Chordata; class Actinopteri; order Cypriniformes; family Catostomidae; genus Moxostoma; species Moxostoma hubbsi. Next base: position 1,213,546 of record JAVLUX010000106.1, on the reverse strand, counting down.
TCAAAATATATTACATTTAAGACATGCTTAATGAAACTGGGATCCACTTGATCTTCATCACCACCTTCTCAGCACAGCAGGAGTCTTCTCTTGCAAATGTCTTAACACTTTTTCATTTGTTTCACACATTTTTCTCACCCTTTGTCGAAACGGTTTCCACAGATCTCACTGAAAGACCCAAAACTCTTGGATTAACTGTGTCGAACAACAGGAAAACATCTATTCACAGCTGATAGAAAGTACTTTATTATGACTCTCTAATGCACCTCGTTTGCACAAGTCTTCATTCAGCAATCAGTCCTCTTCCATCTATAAAAGATGCCACCTGTGTGTTGCTATTTGCTAGCATGGATCAAATGGCACTTTTCCGCTGCACATTAAGTTTCGACTTGCTTTACATTTCTGAGCTTGCATTTCCACTGCAGTTTAGTGCTGCCTCAATGTGGGCGGGATTATAGGCTGATCGTCATAGTTATGCCGCCTCTACTGCCGTGACATCATCTTAAACGCGACACAAAACAATAAAGAATAACACGAGCGCTAGCTGTTAGCCGCTAGCTCATTGTGCTGCATAAAGCAGTTGTTGATGGTGATTTTACACAAGTGTAACAGTTAAATTGGGCTGGATGTTTTAGAAGCTTCCAGTAGCTGCTCAACTAAATAAAGTGCAGCTTTCAAGCGGAGTGTAGAGTTAACGCAACACAACGTCCCATCCTCCATCGTGGACTCCAACAACGCCGCGACCGAGTCCAGCGCACTCTCCGTCCCATTGCTCGCCGCTTTAGATGGCGTCCATTTGGTCGAACCACTTCCACTTGTCCTTGATGTTTCTGTCGTCACTTAAGTTTATTTAACTTTTCGCTACGCTGTTGGGAGGTCCGGTGGTAACCGTGTGCGGCCAACAGCGGAGACACTTCCTGAAAGACGTTTCGTTCGTCGCTAACGAGTGGACCGTCTGCTCCTTGTTTATTGACCACGGCGTGGTTTTGCGCACAGACATTTCTTTTCACAATTCGAAAGTTGCGTGAACAAATGATACCGCTATCACTGATGCTAACTTTATAACTAGCGGGTTGATGTCACATTTCGCAAATCCAGTGGTGCTGCTAGTGTCGATTCTCTCTGACCAATCAGTGAGCTGCAGGGTTTTGACGTCACATTTAGTATCGGCTCGGCTCGCTTGGAACCTCATCTGAGGTGGTACTAAAAAAGTACAAGGTATCAGGTACTATCCACAGCGGAAACCCCCAAAAAGCGAGCAGAGTCGAGTCGAGCGGTACCGTGCAGTGGAAAAGCCCCAAAAGAGGCCAAAGGCGTGCAAGGAGAGTAAGAGGTCATGGCGGAGGGGCCAGAGGAAGAGGAGTTAGCAAGCGTGGTGAAGGAGCTCAATAGTCCTCAAGTTTCAAATGAAATTCGGGCAACAATTATTGACCATGTCATCAATCATGGCTTGTCCTTTAGAGAGGCTGGACGAAGGGTGCAAAGGGGCACATCATGTCACACAGTTACAGTGCCAATATCATCACCATGTGTGCTGCCATCTCTAATGATGGTGTCCTTGGCCACATACCAACTAGAGGGGGCTGTTGAGGCCTGGCATGACTCTGTATGTCATCATTTGGGACAATGTTGCCTTCCACCACTCTCGTGGAGTGAACGAATGGTTCGCAGCAATTGAGGAGTTCTTCTCTGCCAGGGATGGATACGCCATCATAGGTGTATGACCACCGACCATATGAGCAGGTGTCCCTCCTGGAGGCAATGAATAGTCGCCACTTATATAGCAACTCATTCACCCACTCATGCCATCCAATGATGGCAGAGCTGCCATGCAAGGCACTAGCCTGCCATTGGGAGCAACTTGGGGTTCAGTGTCTTGCCCAAGGACACTTCGGCATGTGGAGTCATGTGGGCCGGGAATCGAACCGCCCACCCTACGATTAGTGGCCGACCCGCTCTACCACCTGTGCCACAGCCGCCCTAATATGACCTCGGTGACCTCACAGCTGGTGACGGCCATGTTCTGAAGCAATACAATGACTTAAAATGAAACGTCTTGCGTTCACAGCGTCTGCCAAAGCATTGAACAGTAAAGGCGAGATTTAGGAGAGCGAGGCAGTGCCATTGTTGCCAACTGCAATATTCGAGTAATGTTTTTACTAGTCGAATATTTAAAGCTGAACTAATACTCGATTAATCGATCACTCGTGCACATCCCTAATATGTATTTGCATAGTGAGACGCATGTCCCTCTCAGTGTGTTATCCAGAGTGTTCACTATTGATCTTAGTCAGGGTCAGGACTGGGGATCTGGCATACCGGGCATTACCCGGCTGATCAGGGGAGGACTGGCCATCGGGGGAACCGAGGGGTCCGGCGGGTCGGCAGCGAAACGGACCGAATGGTCTGCGCTAAGCAAAAATGAGCGGCCGTGTTATGCAGCATGGACCACAAAACGGCGCCGCGATATGTAGAAAAGGATAGCGAACACCCCCCACGCTCACCAATTTTTGGGCCAGTTGTTATGTCCCGGGCCGATTTCTCTTCCCAGTCCAGCCCTGGTCAGGGCAGATGCTGTATTGAACTTTTTTTTGACAGTAGATGCTGTTTTTGTCCACTGGAAAAAATTGGAAAGACCTATTTTCAAAAATCTGAATTTTCCACCTGAACGATTGTCCCCGTGGTACACAAACGTACAACCGTTTAAACCGGACGTCTGTCCCTCTATCCCGAACTGCCTTGTTGTTATTTGTGTTAAATGAAATATGCTGCCACCCTGACCTAAGGTCAGTTAATAGCAGTTAATAGTCCACACAGAAACACATAAACTCCACAAGATTTCCTTCCATCACAGGCTCTGTTTATTTATAAACTGGTATAATATAGAAGTACCTTTGTACAAAAATGTAGAAAACGGTACGGAAAAATATCACTTAGTTTCCTTGTAAATAGACGAGGTAAATGCTAACGTTATAAAACTGTTACTATGTTATGTACTTTTGCCAGCAAAAACGTTTGAGTGAACCGTGACAGATATAAAAACACACGGAAATGCAACAAACACAAAATGTTTTTTTTTTTTTTCTTTAGAAAAGAGAAAATAATAAAGAAGAACTCCATTACATTCTTTATCACAGCAATATGGAAGCACATGATGCTGTTTGTAGTGTGAATCAAGGCTGCATGTGCCAGTCATCTTTGGTATGCCACAGCGAATAGAAACGCTGGGTTTTTAAAGGGGCGTGTCCATACTGAGCCCCTCTGTAACACTAAAATGAAGTTAGGCACTATGTAGACAAAGTGTTGAAATAATTGACCTTTTTCACACTCCGGGATCGGAACGCGGAAGTAAACGTTTGCAGGGTAAACTTCCACAGCGGTGAACGTGAGACCGTGGCAAATATTATTTGCATTTACACATTTGCTCCAAGAACAAATTAAAAACTCCACTATAACATTTGAATGACTTTCCAGAAGAATAACAATAGAGAGTGTTGGATTACACCGAATTATTGCCTCTTTTACGCCTCTCTGCTGTAATCGAAACAAGGTTGCACGATTTACGGCGCTAACTAAGGCGCTATCGCGTCATCACAGTCTGTGAAAAAGGTCAATGGAGGATTTAAATCCAATAGCTTGACAAAGTCAAGTGAATGACATCAAGTACCTGCATTGCATGTTATTGCAATACTCTACAGAACCAAAAAATGAATATTTGTTCATCACTTTTCCTCAGCTCAGTGCTGTTGTCAGTGCGATGCATATGCTAGCTTGGGTTATGTAGCGCAACGTAGACAAGTGAAAACCGTACCAAACACGCAACAGTGCCGTTACCTTTTAATCTACCTGTCTGAAAGCAGACTAGTCAAATAAACATCGTCAAATAATCATAAAACAAACTTAATCTGGTCTAGACCTAGAAAGGTAATGTTTTGTAATCTGCCGTTATGCCACTTAGCGATTAGCTTTAGCACGTTTTTCCATGAACACTTTATTCCTGCTTTTCTCTTCGACTATAAGAGTGTTTATATCTGTCTGACTGTCCATGCGTTGCATCCGTCTCTTTTACTCTTATCTAAAATGTTACGGCACAATTGTCAAAGGCACTTGAGTCCTGTCTTCACCAACACTTCTGGAGAGAGTGCCAACCAGCGAACCCACGAATTAAATGAGCTCACTTCCGTCTTATGTGGTGCTCATGTCCAGATATGTTTCAAAGCGTGTTTTTCGTCCATTTACAGTCAAATGCTCGTATATATTTACATTTTAATAAAGATTTCTATCGTAAACAGTCACGCGTTAGTGACCGGAATGCCCCTTGCGCAACAGTCTTGTTCTGGAAATATCCATTTTTCCATGGCCGAATTTGAACTATGACTTCTAAACCTTTAAAGGCAGATCTACCATGAGCTCTGAGGTTATAAGCTTCTGTTGAAGCCATCAGTCCACGTTATTTCATAACTAGCATTAACTAGCCGAATTCCTGGTGAAGAACTACACTGCCCATGATCCTGAAGGACAATATCCACCAATCAGGGAATTGCGGCCACAAAGCATGCCGCACACTCCCATGATGCACTGTGAATGATGCAATCAAGTCTCTCTATACTCTCAAACTACTTATCTGTATTTATACTTAAATATCTGAACATGTTGCACACACAAACTGCTTCTATACTTGCTTTAAATCAACATCTTATCTTCCCATCATATTTAAAGGGACAGTTCACCCAAAAATGTAAATTCTCTCATCATTTACTCACCCTGATGTCACCCCAGATGTGTGACTTTCATTCTTCTGCAGAAAGCAAATTATGATTTTTAGATGAATTTCTCAGCTCTTTTGGTCCATACAATGCAAGTGAATGGGTGCTATAGTTTTGAGGCTCCAAAAATTCCATAAACCAGCATAAAAGTGATCCATAAGACTGCAGTAGTTAAATGAATATCTTCAGAAGCGATATGATTGGTGTGGGTGAGAAACGGATCACCTTCATATTCTTCCTCTTTTTCTTTCTTTTTTGTATCTCCCTTTCTCTCAATTTGGAATGCCCAATTCCAGCTACTTAGCAGGTCCTCGTGGTGGCGCAGTTATTTGCCTCAATCCGGGTGGCTGAGGATGAGTCTCAGTTGCGTCCGCTTCTGAGGCCGTCAATCCGCGCATCTGATCACGTGACTCGTTGTGCATGACACCGCGGAGACTCACAGCATGTGGAGACTCATGCTACTCTCCACGATCCACACACAACTCACCACACGCCCCATTGAGAGAACCACTAATCACCACCACGAGGAGGTTACCCCATGTGACTCTACCCTCCCTAGCAACTGGGCCAATTTGGTTGCTAAGGAGACCTGACTGGAGTCACTCACCACACGCCCCATTGAGAGCGAGAATCACGACCACGAGGGGGTCACCCCATGTGACTCTATCCTCCCTAGCAACCGGACTAATTTGGTTGCTAAGGAGACCTGGCTGGAGTCACTCAGCACACCCTGGATTCAAACTCGCGACTCCAGGTGTGATAGTCAGCATCAATACTCGCTGAGATGCCCAGACACCACACATTCTTCCTCTTGAATTTGTGGTGATTCACATTCTTCATGCATACCGCCCCCTACTGGACAGGGAAAAGAGCATAAAGCATAAAATGACTTAAATATCAGTCTGCTCATCAACACCTATCATATCGCTAAGAGAAATAGGGATTAAAACACAGGAGTCCTATGGATTACCTTTATGCTGCCTTTGTGCACTTTTTGGTGCGTAACCATTTTGGTCACCATTCACTTGCATTGTATGGACCTACAGAGCTCAACTGATCTTCTTAAAATAATCATTTGTGTTCTACTGAAGAAAGAAAGTCATACACATCTGTGTTGGCATGAGGGTGAGTAAATGATGAGAGAATTGTCATTTTTGGGTGAACTGTCCCTTTTATTCAGTTACGTATTTCACAGTGCTTCATGGGATTGTAGTCATTACCTTGTTAAAAAAATTAAGGACACAGTCTTGTACCTTTTGTCTTTTTAGCTGATTTTCAATGTTTGTAATGTTGTGATTCACCTGAGCTGGTTGGTTCATGGCTTACAACTCTTATGAAGGATTTTATGAAATCCCAAAGAAGGAAATGAATGGAAAAAACACTTCCAGAACCAAGACGGCTGAAAAGAGGGCAGGCGCTGTTGCACTCTATAGTAATTAGACCTTTGTGGTAATGCTTAGAAACATGTTTTATACAATTAAAACTTTTACACCAAACACAACATCTGTGTGAGACCGTGAAGGGCACAAGCAGAACCATCCAACCCCTACAGCATTATACAGCACATGTATCTTATAGCATACGTCATATAGAGGGAGGCTCCAGGAACCTTTGGTGTCATGATGGCATCTCAGGAGCATTTAGTGTCAGAGTCCACTTGGCTTAATTTGGCCCATTAAAAATGGACTATTAGGACCTTCTCCAATTATATAAACACACTCTTTAAGACAGAGTGTTCAAATATTTGTTCTCCCCAGCAAGAGATGTCAAAATAGAGGTCATGTCTCCAATTGCCATATTGGAGAGGCCACTAGGCAGAGTGATGGAGGTCTGGGGTGTGGTGAGCCGGGAGGATGTCTGAGAGGAGCATGGATGGTGTCCCATCGGTGGATTTATTGGACTGTAAGATGAAGGCTCAGGGTCATCGATAATGGAAGCAAAGTCAATCTGAGCATTCTCCAAGTCCAGGTGTTCTAAGGCATTAGACATTGGCGCGGGGTCGGAGTAGACCATCGAAGAAGGTTTTTCACCAGGGTCCATCCCTGTCAGGTGTTGCTGGGCCAGACATGGATCATCCAGAGTCTTTTCTATGTCATGATGCATGTGGATCTGACCTGTGTAGTACATGGGATTGTTGTTATTGGCGAAGTTTTCTGAATACTGCTGCTGTTGTTGAACTGGTGGTAATCGTACCGCTCTTCTAGGACTGGCGGTGGAGTGGACGGGACTGAGTTGAGGTGGGCTGCCCAAGCTATAAAGGCTGTTCTGGCGACTCAGAGGCTTCCGCCCTTGAGGTGGCCGTGGCACCATGTCCTGGCCATAGCAGGAATGGTCCTTAACTGGCACTGAACTGGGAACTCGATTGTGTGGTGGGCTCATCACGCTCTGATTTGGGTAACCTTGGTAAGTGTTGGCATGATAAAGCATCTGGTTGGCTTGTTGATTTTGAGGGCTGTGCTGCATCATCGCTGTTTGTCCCCCCAAGTCCAAGCCGTCTGTCTTCCCAGATAGTTCCTGTTGCTGTTCCCACAATAGAGCCTGCTGTGACTGCACGTAGTTCCTCACCATCATCTCCTTCATCTGATGCATCGGTGTCTGTGACCTGCGGCTCTCTGTCAGTGAGCCGAGACTTACACCTCCACTGTTGGGGAATGATCCAGTTTGGCTTTGCTGCTGAATACTGGCTTGTGTTCCCGTCTGGCCATGATGGAACTCACAGTTAGCAGTGGAAGATCTTCCCATTAAGCCTTGAACTTGTGGCTGTGGTGGATATCCCAGCATATTCCCTGTATGGCGATGCTGGTGTAGCGTTTTGGTATTCTGGCAGGAGCTCGATGCTCCCATGGAGGGATGGAATTGCTCTGGTTTTATCGTAACTCTCTGTGGGTCAGAGGTAGGATTGTATACACCCTGTTGAGGGTAGTGCTGCCCTTGCATTACTCCACCCTGGTATTGCATGCCAGTCTGGGGGCTATGGAGTTGGCCATTCTGTCCCCAGGGCCCTGACCCATCGCTCGGCTGCCCCTGGCTGGGATAGTGTGGACCAGAGGGGCTGAGTTGACAGGTGCTCATGCTGTACTCTGCCTGCTGTAGAAGACTGTTTGCAATGTCAGTCTGGCCCTGGTACTGGCCTTCCATCTGAGTCTGGTAGACTTGATCCATGCTTCCCAAGCCTTCTTGTCCAGGAGAGAGCTGGCTAGCATTGTGAGGGTGGTGCTGAGATTGTTGGTAACCCATGTAGGCTTGGTCTCCACCTGGCATCATGTTGCTTTCTGCAGCGTTCCCATGAGAGTCCATGGCCATGGCTTCCATCATGACATTTTCAGTAATGCTCGGTGGGCGCGGTGAGTACAAATGCCTGCTGAGAGCGGCATCTGACCCGCACTGCTGCAGTGCATTGCGACGACTCATGAGGGACACGTTACTCAAACTGTTGAAGCGTTGTACTTTGGGTAAGCCCTGTTGGTCACTGCCTGAGTGTACTGGGTCACTGGCACGTCTTGTGTTGTTTCCCGGTGCCTGATGCGGGTAGATCACTCCTGTGCCGTACTCAGTATTGGCACTGTGCCTTCTTGTGCCCCCTGGCTGCAGGAATGGAGGAAGAGGCTGGCCATGGCATTCTCTCAAGAATCTGACATGTCTGCCGGGGGTGCCAGGTTGGTCCATGTTGGGTAAAGGGGTGGGTGGTGGGCCACCGGTTGCAGCTGCATATTTAGCCTTCAGACTGTACTGCTGTGCAGGGGTGAGATTCGGTAGACCTGGCAACCCAACTGCATTCTG
>JAVLUX010000106.1:1182500-1192500 GCA_032164185.1 Moxostoma hubbsi | reverse complement strand
TTTTCCTTAATTTTGACAGTCAGTAAAGTCAAAATGGATGAGGTCGACGTGTATATGCACTCACCCTCTGGCGGGAGCATTCCACGGTGTCCCATCATGCTGTGTGGTGGGGGTGCATGTGGCGGCCGCATGTAGGGGTCCATACAGGCTCCAGGGGTCATAGAAGGGTTATACATCTCTCTGCTATCCTGCGGTTGATCACCGGGGAGCGCCACACACACTGATGACACTTCACTGTACAGGGATCGCACTGTTGGAGCCAGTCTACACACACACACACACACACACACACACACACACACACACACACGTACACAATAGCATCTATTACATTTTGTTGAAAAATATTTAAGACAATTTGTTAGAATAACATGCAAGTAAATAGGGGCTGTATTTGATCGCATGATAATTCTGTCATCATTTACTCACCCTCATGTTGTCCCAAACCTACATGACTTTCTTGCTTCCATGGAACACAAAAGGAGATGTTAGGCAGCATGTTATCCTCAGCCACCATTCACTATCATATCATCTCTTTTCCATACAATGAAAGTTAATGGTGACTGAGATTAACATGCTGCCTAACATCTCCTTTTGCATTCCACATTAGAAAGAAGCAACGTAAGGGTAAGTAAAAGTAAACCCTGTTTAGCCCCTGTGAGTCGGAAATTGGGAGTCAAAACATGTCATCAAATTGGACAGAAAGTGAAACTTAAGGGATAGTTCACCCAAAAATTGTAATTCTCATAAAATCTGAAATACTTCCTGTTTCGGTTGCAGCCGGCACGCTGCACGAGTCTATGTTTGTAGCTTGCTAGCCTGTTTAGCATCGCTTATTCTTATATGTTCAGAAGGGTCGAGGAGGAGGTGTTGCTACAATTTACATTGAAGTTTTTGATGTTACTCAGAGGACAGGATATACATTTAAGTCTTTTGAATTACTGTAATAATGCTTATTTGCTTTTGCCCTTGCTACGGTATATAGGTCACCTGGGCCATATTCTGATTTCCTTAGTGAATCTATCAGATCTTGTAGTTACTGAGGATAGAGCTTTAACTGTTGGTGACTTCAACATTCACATAGATAATGAAACTGATACATTGGGATTAGCATTCATCAATATTCTCAACTCTCTTGTGATCTCAAAATGTGACAAGACCAACTCTATAATTATTTATTTATTTTTTCCTCCCCTTTTTTGCCATGCCCAATTCCCAATGCGCTCTAAGTCCTCGTGGTGGCGTAGTGACTTGTCTCAATCTGGGTGGCGGAGGATGAATCTCAGTTTCCTCCGCATCTGAGACCATCAATCTGCGCATCTTATCATGTGGCTTGTTGAGCGTGTTACCGTGGAGACGTAGCACTTGTGGAGGCTTCACGCTATTCTCTGCAACATCCACATACAACTCGCCACACGCCCCACCGAGAGTGAGAACCACATTATAGCGACCACGAGGAGGTTACCCTATGTGACTCTACCCTCCCTAGCAACCGGGCCAATTTGGTTGCTAAGGAGACCTGGCTGGAGTCACTCACCACACGCCTCATTGAGAGCGAGAACCACTAATCACCACCACAATTTGGTTACCCCATGTGACTCTACCCTCCCTAGCAACTGGGACAATTTGGTTGCTAAGGAGACCTGGCTGGAGTCACTCAGCAACGCCCTGGATTCGAACTCGTGACTCCATGAGTGGTAGTCAGCATCTTTACTCACTGAGCAATATTCAGTAAGCCAAAAAGTCTAAAAGAACTTATATGTAATAACAGAAAATATAAATACAGTCTTCTGTATATTAAAGAAGCTCGGAAAATTCAAGCGCAAGTTGGAGAATACAAATTTAAGAGGTATTTCGTGGTGCAATGGAAGGATAGTGTCTGTAGCTACAGACAGGCACTAAAAGCTGCCAGGTCAGCATATTTGAGCAAACTCATAGAAAATAACCACAACAATCCTCGATGTTTATTCAGTACTGTGGCTAAATTGCTTAGGAATAAAGCATCGTCTGAACCAGATGTTCTGTCTGTAATGACTTCATGAATTTCTTTACTGATAAAATAGAAATCATCAGAAATACAATTGGAATATTGCCATCAACTGTCACGGTTCAAGCCCCAACACTGCCATGATGCCACTGTTGGCTCCTTGAGCAAGGCGCTTCACCCCATCTGCTCCAGGGGTGCCGTACCATGGCTGACCCCGCGCTCTGACCCCAGCTTAGTTGGGATATGCGAAAACAGGGCCAGTGGTGGCTCAGCGGTTAAGGCTCTGGGTTACTGACCGAAAGGTCGGGGGTTCAAGCCCCAGCACCGTCAAGATACCACTGTTGTGCCCTTGAGCAACGGCCATGACCCTACCTGCTTTCATTGGCTCTGTACCTGTACTCTGCACATTGACAATAAAGTTGAATCTTAATCTTAATCACGGCTGCATTTCTCTTTTAGTGCTTTTAAATCTTAGTGCTGCTTTCGACACCATAGATCACGACATTCTCTTGCATTGGCTGGAGATTTATGTTGGCATTAGTGGACTAGCATTAGCATGGTTCAGGTCTTATTTACCACTTTGTCTGTGTAAAAGAGGAATTATCATACCAAACTAAATTTAAGTATGGAGTGCCGTTGTCATTTATATTCATGTCGTTAGTCAGAGGGAAAATGGTCCCCACAGTGAGTCTGGATTCTCCCAAGGTTGCTCACTGGGGTTATAAATACAATTACTAAAATCTTAATTTGTGTTCTGCAGAAGAAAGAAAGTCTCACACATTCTAGATTTGTAGAATGTTCCGTAGAAAGTGCAGAACATCAGTGAGGGGTTGATTGTGACGCATCCTAATGACCACTAGGGGGCACCACTGATTTGAGTTTTCTAGCTGAGGAAAGACTAAAAGGAGTCAGTGGGAATCCCCGACATTCCTTACTTTTCTTTCTTTCTTTCTCTCTCTCTCTCTGTCTGTCTGTCTGTCTGTCTGTCTCTCTCTCTCTCTGTCTGTCTGTCTGTCTCTCTCTCTCTCTGTCTGTCTGTCTCTCTCTCTCTCTGTCTGTCTCTCTCTCTTTCAGTCTGTCTCTCTCTCTTTCTGTCTGTCGCTCTCATTCTATGTCTCTCTCTCTTTCTTTCTTTCTTTCTCTCACTCCCTCTCTCTCTCTCTCTCTCTCTCTCTCTCTCTCTCTCTCTCTCTCTCTCTCTCTCTCTCTCTCTCTCTCCTCTGAACACATACACTTTCCTTTCCCATGTCTCATGTTTTTAGGCCTATATCTCTCCTCTATAACATTCTCTAGTGTGTTTCGTGACCGTGGTCTCCCTGATTCCCGCTTCTGGAGCGCGGTCTAATCTCCTCACACTAATCCAATGTGTCTCTCTCACCCCCAAACCTCTGCGCCTCTTCGGTCGCACTGTTGTGGCTCTGTTGTTCTCTTTTGTGTCAATTTCTTCTGTTTTCTCTTCCTCTCTCTCTCTTTTATCGTCGTTGCTGTAAATGTTTAAGTGAATGTCGTAAACCCAAATGTACTTCATGTGTGTCCGTTATATGGTGATATGTATATATGGTGGGAATCCTGTTTAATGGGTTCTGAAAGGTGTTCATTTATTTAGTGTTCTTACGGAGTTGGGACTGCCATGAAGTGATTTGTTCAGTGTTGGATGAAAACTCCTTTTGAGATAAAACTACTCTGAATTAGGTTGTTATTCTAAAATTAAATTCTCTCTTTCTCTCTCTGGGGTAACCCGAGTCTGGTTTGGTCAGTCATGCGGAGAGTTTCTGTGCTCTGACCAGTAATAAGCAGCTGTCAGAGAGAAAGTGGGCGAGAGACAGAGAAACTGAGAGAGAGAGAGAGGGAGAGTTAGAGCAAGTGTCTGACGCCGGCTCAACATGGGTGGCATTCAGCAGGAAGAGGAGGGAGGGGGGAGGGACGAGCGAGCGAATCTTGGAGAGACGGGAAGAGAGAGAGAGAGTTGCCAAAGTTTTACGTTGGTGTGCCTCTATCATGAGATCATTGTTATCATTATTAAGTCATGTTTGGAGAGAATGAAACCAAGAAGTTTTTAGCTGAAGTAGAACGTATTACATTCCCGTTACTGGATAATTAGCCGCACTCTTTTGAGCCAAAACAACGTGCAGAACACAAAATGAAACGGACACGTTTGTTGGCGTTAACTGTATTGTTTAAGAGCAGGACTGAAGTACACGGGGACTCTCGGGGACCGCATGTGAGGTCTGTGCACCAGCAGCTCGGATTCTTAAAGGAACAGTTCACCCCAAAAATCACAATGACTTTTTATTAAACGAAATGCGTGTGCCAAAGTAATGTAATGTTAAGGAATATTCCGGGTTCAGTACAAGTTAAGCTCAATCGACAACACTTGTTGATTACCACCAAAAAATTTACAGTATTTTGACTTCTTTTCTTAAAAAAAAAAAAAAGAGCAGAAATGTGTGTTCCAGTCACAGACTTCCAATGCAAGTCAATTGGGGTTTAATCTGTACACATTAAAATATATAATATATATATTGTGTATAGACACAAGACATAAACAATATTTATGTTAACATGATTTTACTGTCATTAAATCACGCACTGACACATCTGTGTGAAGATAGAGACAATGTTACAACTTCGTTGCCGTGACGATGCAATGTCAACATACCTTAAAACGACTGTAAAAATGATGATTTGTAACAACTTCACAGCTCAAACAATACATGAGTTTTAATGAATTCATGTAAGTGCTTTTATACAATTATAAGCGTCACATTTCTGTCTTTAAACCCTCCAAAAATGGCCCCCATTGACTTGCATTGTAAGTGTCTCACTGGAGGACGCATTTGTGCTTTTTTAAAGAAAAGGAACACACGAGGAGATGTTTAGCAGAATGTTCACACTGCTCTTTTATTTTCATATTCCTTCGGCGAACTATTCCTTTCAGTAGCATTTCTAACTTGTTTGGCGCCCTGGGAGAAACCCGCTTCAACACGCCCCCAAAGTTGTTGACCGGGGTGGGTTTCGCACATGCCTAAATCTGCCTCTGATTTCTTTAACTTACAAAAATGACACACTTTTGCTCCGTCTTAGATGGTGAACACAATACCCATGATGCAACAGAGAAAGATCCACCAATCAGAGAATCATGGCAAAGCACATCAAAAGAGCTCTATAGCTCCGCCCACTCCCACTCCCATGATGCACTATTAATGATGCAATCGATTACTCTCCCTACACTCTCAAACTGCATATATGTTTGAATATATCTGAATGTTTTACAACTAAATCGAATTATATTGTTTGTGAGTTACGTCATTCGCAATGCTTCATGGGATTGTAGTTCATTAAAGACGTTAAGTACACCGTCTTGTACCTTTTGTCTTTTTGTCTGATTTTCAAATAGTTTTTTGGCTTCAAGTCAAAGTTTGTGATGTTGTGATTCACCTGCATGACTCTTTTATGGAGGATTTTATGAAATCGCTAAGGCAAAAATGAATGGAAAAAATACTTCCATAACCAAGATGGCTGACAAAGTGGGCGGGCACAGTTGCTATTTGCATTTTGTTAGTAAGGCATTGCCGATTTTACCACACACACACACACACACACACACACACACACACACACACACACATGTCACACGCTGATTTCAATGACATGTCGTTTCAGAGTTCTCGTCCTCTGTCATCCCTGTGATACCCCCTGTGGGTTTAGACAGGTGTGTGTCCATATGTGTCCCAGCACATGTGTGTGTGTGTGTGGACAAGACCTCCCTCGTGGTATTTATTGGGCCAGGCAGCTGTGACTTCATAAGAGATCTCAATTTAGCGCCTGAAACTCATTAGCACACAAGTTACCAGATATACACCTACACACACACACACACACACACACACACACACACACTTACATTTATTTTCACGGTCTTGGCAAATCATTTTTGGACACAGTGGTGTAGAAACGCGTAGATGTGACGCAATCAAAGTGAGATGCTCCAAAAGTGTCCGTCTGACGCGTGTGTACATATGGACAGAATGGATTGCTGTGGACTGTACGCCAATGATAGACTTATCTCAAATAAAGTAGATCGTATATTAAAAACATATCATTTATTAACAGGTTTGTCGGATCACAATCTTATACTAGTTGTAAGAAAGTTGTCTGTAACTCGGTACAAAACCTTATCCAATAAAAATGGAAATGTAAAAATAAAATGTAGAATTATTTAGTAATGATTTGAAGCAAATCGATTGGATGTAATTCAAGGTAAAAGTAGTCGGACATTCTGTGACGATTTTATGCAGCTTGTAAATAAATACTCTAAAGTAACAACTATGAAGAATAAACGTACACCGTCTTTACCGTGGTTGAATAGGTCCTTCGAGGTAGCCTGGAGAGGTGAGGTATCCAAGGCACATCAGTTACTTACTGGGGTACCGCAGGGCTCAGTGCTTGGGCCACTTCTCTTCTCCATATACACAATGTTACTGGGACCCATCGTCGTGTCACATGGTTTCTCTTACCGCTGCTACGCTGATGACACGCAACTCTACTTGTCTTTCCAGCCCAAAGACACGACCATGACCGCTCGAATCGCTGCCTCTCTGGCTGACATCTCGGCCTGGATGAAGGAACACCACCTGCAACTCAACCCAGCTAAGACTGAACTCTTTGTCTTTCCAGCCAACCCTGCTGTTCAACACATCACCGTGCAGCTGGGTCCAACTACAGTAACGCCTTCCAAAATGGTCAGAAATCTAGGGGTAACCATTGATGACAACTACATCTCAAAGACTGCAAGATCATGTAGATTTACACTCTACAATATGAGGAAGATAAGACCTTTCCTCTCTGAACATGCCACACAACTGCTTGTTCAGTCACTTGTCATCTCTAGACTGGACTACTGTAACGCTCTCATCACAGGCCTTCCTACATGTTCTATTAGACCTCTGGAAATTACCCAGAATGCAGCAGCATGTCTGGTGTTTAATGAACCAAAGAGAGCACATGTTACACCACTCCTTGTCCCTCTCCACTGGCTGCCGGTTGATGCACATATTAAATTCAAGGCCCTGATGCTGCATACAGAACAATCACTGGATCTGCTCCAGCACACCTAAAAACATTTATGCAGAGCGACACGCCCACTAGAAGCCTGCGGTCGGCTAAGCGACGTCGCCTTGTCATACCAAAACACTTTCCCGGACTTTCCACGTTGGTGGAATGACCTTCCCGACCTTCAAAAAACAGCTTTTCCAAGAGCACTTAACCCGTCACTAAAAATAACAAAAATGTAACAATTTTTGTTGCACTTAAATCGGTTTTGTATACTGTTCTGATGATAGTGACACTTTGTAGCATGACACTTTTCGTAACACTGTCTCTTTAAGATGATTCGCTGACGTTTTCGTCTTTTGTAAGTCGCTTTGGATAAAAGCATCTGCCACATGAATAAACGTAAATGTAAAATGTAAATGAATAAATATTTGTGGAAATGAATGAAATTGAGAGATGTAGTGCTAAACAAATCATTAAAATCTGGTCTTAATATGGATCGTTTATTATATACGAGTCTTCGAAATAAAGTTACAATGGAGCGTAGGAACGCTAAAGCAACGTTTTATCTCGATGTTGTTACAATCAAAGTGTAATACTGAAGTGATTTGGCAATGTATAGATAATGAACAGGCAAAGGACATCGAAACAATGGAGTTGCAGAGATTAAGATGATGGATGCTTCAAAACGATCAATCTATAATAGCAGAGTAATAATGATTTCACCGAGTCTGTTAATAAATCAGGTGGGAATGTCACTGAATCTCAAATATCTGAGGATTGAATGTTACAGTTTAAGGAAATAAGACGAGACAACAGCTGATAAAATCATTTTATCATGAACAAATTCGAAGGCAAAAGATTAAATAGTGAGGTCATTATATAAAGCAAGGATTGTTTAATTACTCCAGTAATTAATATTAACTCCATTATTTAAAGCAGGTGATCGATTAGAAGAATGTAATTATAGACTGTACAGCAGTTCGAGGGAAAGGAGAAGAACCGGCTTGACAATGTAAATAATGTTTTAATGATAAACTTAAAAGACACAAACACACACACGTGACGGACATGTCTGTAAACGATCTCTCTAACCCGCTCCACCGCCTGCAGTCGGCCCTAGAAGAGTGTCTGTCTGTCGGTCTGTCTGTCTATCTATCTATCTATCTATCTGTCTGTCTGTCTGTCTGTCTGTCTGTCTGTCTGTCTGTCTTTTGGCCTTTCTTTTTATATGTCTGTCTGTCTGTCTCTCTGTCTGTCTGTCAACACTATCTATCTGTCTGTCGGTCTGTCAACACTATCTATCTGTCTGTCGGTCTGTCAACACTATCTATCTGTCTGTCTGTCTGTCAACACTATCTATCTGTCTGTCGGTCTGTCTGTCTGTCAACACTATCTATCTGTCTGTCTGTCTGTCAACACTATCTATCTGTCTGTCGGTCTGTCTGTCTGTCAACACTATCTATCTGTCTGTCTGTCTGTCAACACTATCTATCTGTCTGTCTGTCTGTCAACACTATCTATCTGTCTGTCTGTCTGTCTGTCTGTCAACACTATCTATCTGTCTGTCTGTCTGTCTGTCAACACTATCTATCTGTCTGTCGGTCTGTCTGTCTTTTGGCCTTTCTTTTTATATGTCTGTCTGTCTGTCTGTCTGTCAACACTATCTATCTGTCTGTCTGTCGGTCTGTCTGTCTTTTGGCCTTTCTTTTTATATGTCTGTCTGTCTGTCTGTCTGTCAACACTATCTATCTGTCTGTCTGTCTGTCAACACTATCTATCTGTCTGTCTGTCTGTCTGTCTGTCTTTTGGCCTTTCTTTTTATCTGTCTGTCTGTCTGTCTTTTGGCCTTTCTTTTTATCTGTCTTTTCTATCTATTTATCTATCTATTCTGTCCGTCAATACTGCCCGTCCGTCCGTCCGTCCGTCTGTCTGTCTTTTGGCCTTTATTTTTATCTGTCTGTCTGTCTGTCTGTCGTTTGGCCTTTCTTTTTATCTGTCTGTCTGTCTGTCTTTTGGCCTTTCTTTTTATCTGTCTATCTATCTTGTGATTCTAAACTGTTGCAGACAGACAGAAGGCCCGTAAAATGGTTTAAAACTGCTGTTAGTTCCTTTACACCCTCATCTGTTACAACTTTCCTCTCTCTCTCTCTCTCGCTCGCTCGCTCGCTCTCTCTCTCTCTCTCTCTCTCTCTCTCTCTCTCTCTCTCTCTCTCTCTGTCTCTCTCCCTCTCTCTCTCTCTCTCTTTCCTCCATCTTGGCCTGCTGCTTTTCTTGCATGTCTCTCTTTCCAACCCCCATCCCCCTCTGGATCCCTCCCTCCCTTCCCGCCGGAGCGCTGTCGAGGTGGGTGTTCTGGCTGTTATGACTCGGAGAGGATAATGGCAGCTCTAATGTAGCCAGCCGTTCCTGATGTGGAGAGAAGGGGCAGGGCCTGGGATCACGCCAACCGTGGCCAGATCCCAGCTCTCCTCCCGTCTCTCCCCACTCCTTCAATCCTGTTGTTTTTCTTCAATGGTAAACTTTGCTTTCCAATTCTGGCTTTGTTTTTGTAACCCGTCTCATCCCCAAAACCCCCCTCGCCCGGATTCTTCGCCGTCGGTTATGTATCCAAACATGATGCTGACTCGTTTTATTTACTAATCCTGAAGTCAGCTCATTTAAACTGTAGTTGAGAGGGTCAACAATGTGCAAATAATCACTCAACGTGTATATGAGCCCGTACAGCAGATCATATAGTGGCATGTCAAATGTAATGCCACTCTGTCATCACTTAGATTTCTTGCGGCTTTTGAGATGCCATCATGTCATCCCGGATGTGTATGACTTTCTTTCATCTACAGAACACAAATTAAGATTTTAAGAAGAATATCTAAGCACTTTTGGTCCATACAATGCAAATGAATGGGTGCCAAAATTTTGAAGCTCCAAAAATCACATAACTAGCATAAAAGTAGCCTA
>JAVLUX010000106.1:1172500-1177500 GCA_032164185.1 Moxostoma hubbsi | reverse complement strand
CGCTCCACAATATAGTCTCCACATTTAATCTCATATGTTCTCATTTTGTCTCATTTCGTCTCATGTTTTGCCTTGTCTCTTCATAATACCTCTTCTGGTTATGTCTAGTCTCTTAATGTTTCGTCTCTACGTTTTGTCATCTTTTCTTGTTGTGTCTTGTCTCTTCTTTCATCTCCTCTGTTCCACTTTTGCCGTGTTTCTCATTTTTTTTCTAATTTCATCTCTTGGCCCCTCTTGTTTCATCTTGTTTCTTTTCATTTAATCTCTTCTTGTTACGTCTAGTCTCGTTACGCTTTGTCACATCTCTTCTCATTTCGTCTCGTCTCTGTGTCTCTTCTCGTTTAGTCTCATCATCGTTTCTTTTCTCATCACTTCTCCACAACTACCCTTTCTTCTCTGACTATCCTCCCTCTCTTTCTCTAGTTTTCTGTTCTTCTGTTGTTTAATGTATCAGGTTAATAATGGGTTAAACCACAGAAATCTCTTTGAACTTTATGTAAGGATGCAGGAGTGAGACGGGGGTGTAGGAAAGGATGGAGCAACTCCACCAAATGCCTTACAGCTGGGACACAGCTGCTACACACACACACACACACACACACACACACACACACACACTACCTTAATGAGAGCGTCAAAATACTCCACACCCTTTCTCTCTTTTTTCTTCCGCCTTTCATTATGACTGCGAGGTCACATCTGTCACAAAACTATTTGCTCTTCACCTTTTGTTTTTGGCCTCACCTGCCCACACACGCACACACACATGCGCGCGAACACACGCACACGCATTTATCTATATCTATCCAAAAGGTGACATACCATAAACTTGTATTGTTTTACCTAAAGTTTATATGCTTTATATAAAATATGTTGTATACTTTTATATATTTATATAAGCTTTTTTAAAATATGTTTTTTTATTATTAATCTCATTAATTGTTTATCCGATGGATGATGTCCCCAAAGAGAGATTTTGTCACCAGCATAGCCAATAAACCCACATATACAAATGAACACAGGCACTTCCTCTGTGACCACAGTCTCACACTAGACAATCCATCCCAGAATAGCTCTCTAAAGCCTCATAATAACCCCTGGAGTTACTGTGACCACAAGGATTATGCATAAAATAGACAAAATAACCACAATAATCATGGGTGGCCCGACACACGTGTCTATGCTGAGATTTTGGAAACCGCTTTATAATTCTACTGCCGCTGCAAACACTGTATGCGTTCGATTTGCACATTTTCTAACGAAACGCTGCCACGATGCTAGTGTGTTCAGTGTGTTGTTATGTGGTTGCTAAAGTGTTCTGAGTGTGTTTTAGTGTATTATTATGTGGTTGCTAAGGTGTTCTGTGTTGATAATTGAGCACTGCCAAGGGGTTACTATGAGTTCTGGGTGGTTGCTAGGGCACTGCAATGTGGTTGCTAGGAGTTATGGTTGGTTGCTAGGACAATGCTACATGGTTGCTATGAGTTCTGAATTGTTGCTAGAGAGCTGCTAGGTGATTACTATGAGTTCAATGGTGGTTGCTAGGATACTGCTCTGTGGTTGCTATAAGCTCTGTGTGGTTGCTATAAGATATGTGTGGTTACTAGGGTGCTTATAGGTGGTTGCTAGGAGTTATGTGTGGTTGCTTGGCCACTGCTAGTTGGTTGCTATGAGTTTCGAATGGTTGCTAGAGAGCTGCTAGGTGGGTGCTATGAGTTCTGGGTGGTTGCTAAGATGCTGCTATGTGGTTGCTATAAGCTCTGTGTGGTTGCTAGGGCAATGCTAGGTGGTTGCTATAAGTTATGTGTCATTTCAAGGGTGCTTATAGGTGGTTGCTAGATGTGGTTACTTGGCCACTGCTAGTTGGTTGCTAAGAGTTTCGAATGGTTGCTAGAGAGTTGCTAGGTGGTTGCTATAAGCTCTGGGTGGTTACTAGGGCACTGCTAGGTGGTTGCTATAAGTTATGTGTGGTTACAAGGGTGCTTATAGGTGGTTGCTAGGAGTAGATGTGGTTGCTTGGCCACTGCTAGTTGGTTGCTATGAGTTTCGAATGGTTGCTAGAGAGTTGCTAGGTGGTTGCTATGAGTTCTGGGTGGTTGCTAAGATCCTGCTATGTGGTTGCTAGAAGTTCTGGTTGGTTGCTAGGACAATGCTACGTTGTTCCTATGAGTTACAAATGGTTGCTAGAGAACTGCTAGGTGGTTGCTATGAGTTCTGGGTGGTTTGCTAGGGCATTGCTAGGTAGTTGCTTTAAGTTCTGTGTGGTTGATAGTGTGCTGATAGGTGGTTGCTAGGATTTCTGGGTGGTTGCTATGAGTTCTGTGTGGTTGCTAGGACGCTGCTATGTGGTTGCTAGGATTTCCAGTTGGTTGCTTGGGCACTGCTAGGTGGTTGCTATGAGTTTTTTATGGTTGCTAGAGAGCAGGTAGGTGGTTGCTATGAGTTCTGGGTGGCTGCTAGGGCACTGCTAGTTGATTGCTATAAGGTCTGTGTGGTTGCTAGTGTGCTGATAAATGGTTGCTAGAGAGCTGCTAGCTGGTTGCAAGGAGTTCTGGGTGGTTGCTTTGAGCTCTGTGTGGTTATTAGGGTGCTGATAGGCATTTGCTAGGAGTTCTGTGTGGTTGCTTAGGCACGTCTAGGTGGTTGCCTGGACACTGCTTGGAGGTTGCTATGAGTTTTGGATTGTTGCTATGTGGTTGTCATGAGTACCGGGTGGTTGCTAGGGTGCTGCTAGGTGGTTTCTAGGTGTTCTGTGTGGTTTCTAGGGCACTTCTAGGTAGTTGCTAGGAGTTCTGTGTGGTTGACTGGACAATGCTACGTGGTTGCTATGAGTTTCAGATGACTGCTAAAGAGCTGCTAGGTGGTTGCTTGAAGTTCTGGGAGGTTGCTAGGGTGCTGCTATGTGTTGCCATGGGTTCTGTGAGGTTGCTAGGGTGCTGCTAGGTGGTTGCTAGGAGTTCTGGTTGGTTGCTAGGGCGCTACTAGGGTGTTCTAAATGGATGCTTGGGCTATGCTAGGTGGTTGCTAGGGCACTTCTTGGTGGTTGCTAGGAGTTCTGGGTGGTTCCTTGGGGTCTGCTAAAATAGGTCATTGCTAGGGTGTTCTGAGAGGTTGCTTACTAGCTTAAATAAAAAAAGACACCCTAATTTTTTAATGATATAGATCAAGTTCCTCCTTCAAAATAAGTCTATGGGATTTTTCATCTGGCAAAAAAAAAAAAAATGTCTGATTGGTTAAAAAAGTAACTGCATGTATCTCTTCAACAAGCCACATGATTTGAGGTATCATTTAAATATGTAGCACAAATGATTGGTATGTTTCAGGACGACACGCTGGACATTTAATACTCCGGTTTAATGGTTGAAACTACCAATCATAAATATTAGTAAAAGTAATAGTGATGCTTGATGTAGAAAACCCCATAAGTTGTCTCTGGAGGAAGAAAGAACAGCAATATGAGCAGAGGGAGCACAGTTGAAATGAGATAGAGAACATGAGTGGGACGAATTCCAGGCGAACACTCCCTGTTTTTTTTTTTTAAGAGAGAAACCACGAGAGACCTTTTAGAGTTTTTCAAGCTAGTGTGACGGCAAGACCGCATTCAGAGCATCCTCACACACACACACACGCACACACACACGCACGCACACACACACACACACACACACACACACACACACACACACGCACACACACACACACACACACACACACAGACTGGCTGTGATGTGGCTGGAATCATGTTACTCTCTGTCGTCTGTTTGTAAATTCTTTCCTTGACCCTTAACTACACCTTAAAGCTAACATGAAAAGCATTCACAAACCATTTTATTTCCATAATGTGATAAATTGCAGAATGCACCAGATATTCAACAAGGAATTTTTTTTAATTGGATAGTGATAAAAAGTTTCTGTATGACAGACTAGGGTGGAAGAGGTGGAGCAAGTTATTATATTTTGTTGAAAGATTCCAAACACATTTTATTCTTTGGAATAACATGCACATTAAGACAATGAACATGCATTCATGAAGTCCTGGTGGCGGAGGACGAGTCTCAGTTGCGTCCGCTTCTGAGACCGTCAATCCGCGCATCTGATCATGTGACTCGTTGTGCATGACACCGCGGAGACTCACAGCATGTGGAGACTCATGCTACTCTCCACGATCCACACACAACTCACCACACGCCCCATTGAGAGAACCACTAATCACCACCACGAGGAGGTTACCCCATGTGACTCTACCCTCCCTAGCAACCGGGACAATTTGGTTGCTAAGTAGACCTGATTGGATTCACTCAGCACGCCCTGGATTCAAACTCGTGACTCCAGGTGTGCCAGTCAGCGTCTATACTCGCTGAGAGATACCCAGGCTCCTACAGCCCATAATGTTGAAAACAAAGACATGTGAATGTGCTGAACTCCTCCTGTGGTTACTCTGCTAGGACATCTGTGTGAACGTGAGGGAAGGAACGTGACTACAAATCACCAAAACACCAGTTGATTAAAAGTCATTGAGCAAAAATGCTTCAGAAAAGTTAGTTCCAGCAGCATGAGCACAGATCACACTCGCTTTCCTATTTTCTTGTCTAAAGCAAAGACGTTTATGTAATCGACTAATACACTGAAGTTCAGTGTGTGTCGTTCAGCTCATTGTGTGGTCCGGCTACGTCAGAATCAATTCACTACACAGGAATACAGTCACACGCATGAGTGTTTGTACGCATGTGTAAATCATTTGTAAGAATGGCTCAGAGATGCCGATGAGTGCAGTGTGTGTGTGTGTGTGTGTGTGTGTGTGTGTGGCCCGCTGTGGACCTGTGCAATGTTACTGTTTAATTGGACGGGAGCTCTGAGTCAGGTCTGTGTATCAGAACACTGGACTTGAGCCCACCAGTCTGCCTCAACATCTCGTTCTCACTCTCTGAATTATTTTTTGACTTATTTCTTCTCTCCCAGCCTAATATGAAGTACATGTAATTTACACGCTTCACCTTTAA
>JAVLUX010000106.1:1165000-1167500 GCA_032164185.1 Moxostoma hubbsi | reverse complement strand
GTGGTGAGTGACTCCAGTCAGGTCTCCTTAGCAACCAAATTGGCCCGGTTGCTAGGGAGGGTAGAGTCACATGGGGTAGCTCTACCGTAGTTTTTATTCATTTGTGACTTTTAAGTGACAACCCACAACAAAATGCAAATGAAAATGATGAAAATCCATCACTGCAGCTAAAGAAATATCCAAAACAATACTACAGTTCACAGCTGCCAACAACACAGAAAATTGCACTTTTTTATTCCCTCTCTCAAGCCCAGAAGAGGGTCAGGCCACCTGATCCAAACCGTTCTCCGGGTCATCAGCTATTTCCACATTCATTACAACACAAAGAGCCGGTTTCCATTCCTCAACCTGCTCTCAAACGCTTGAGGAGGTTAAACTCTCTCCCACCTGACAAGGGCCAAACACTGATAGTTAAGAGCAGGAGGAGAAAAGGAAAGCTCTCGTGCCTGTGAGAGTCGGCCGGCTGTAGAGCTCTTGGGAAGTTTGTCTTGTAATTGAGTCAATTGTTGACCTCCTGTTCAGACGGCCTTCGGGATAATAAACGCTCTCTCTCTCTCTCTCTCTCTCTCCCTCCCTCTTAATCCCAGTATTCCGGGCTCCGGTCGCCCCTCCTCTCCCCTGCGATTGTGTCGTGAGTCAAAGGCCGTGATTTAGGGGGGAACCGTACGATCTTTTAACTTTCTTTTTCATGCCATCTTTTGTTTGCGCCGTGGGATGAATTCTAATCATCCGCCCCTCCTGCCCCGGTTTACTGCCCTCCCCCGATCACCCAAAACTGCACTTCTTCACACTGTACATCTCTCTTTCCACCTCTGTTCCAAAACCTCGAGAGCTGCCTACGTAGGCGGCATTTTAAGGCATCGTGATTATTAGCAGCTTTGGGGAAGCTACTTTGAAACTGGAGTTTGTCATGTAAAAACACTTAAAACGCTATAAATATAGTTATGTTGGCTTGGCAATGTGTCACATACATACTGTGTGTGTATATATATTTCCCTCGCCTTGTCCTCCATCTTGAATTTAGTTTTCCACCGAGCTTTCCCGGTGGGCCTCGGGTACTTTGGGGCCGATCAGGGCTGGACTGGCCTTCAGGAGAACCGAGCGGGCCGGTGGGTTGGCCACAAAAGGTGCCGAATAGAGCTAAAATAAACCACAAAACGTCGCCGCGATATGCAGAAAAGGACAGCGAACACCCCCAAGTAATCACGTTTGTGTAAACAATCACGAGCATGATAAGGAGGTTGCACTTGCCGAGTTGTGCATGGATGCCATGGAGAATAGCGTGAAGCCTCCACAGGCGCTACGTCTCCATGGTAACACGCTCAACAAGTCATGTGATAAAATGCGTTGATTGACGGTCTCAGACGTGAAGGCAACTGAGATTCGTCGTCCGCCACCCGGATTGAGGCGAGTCACTACACCACCACGAGGACTCGGAGCGCATTGGGAATTGGGCGTTACAAATTGGGAAGAAAAAATAAATAAAAAATACAGTTTGTTGGCAGACAGCTATCGGACAATGCCAATATCTCAAAATGGGCAAATGCGTGCTGGTTATTTGTTAAAAAAAATAAAAAAAATTTCGTACTGAGTATTTTTGTCTTATTTTATTTAGCTTATTTTTAAGATTTACATGTTTCAATTTCATAACAACGTTCTATAAAAAATGTATGAAATGAATTAAAAATAAAAATATTATTTGTTTATTTAATTAAAGTTTACGCAAATAAATGTACATAAAATATGTTTTTTGAGTTTTGTTTACTTTTTGAATGTATTTTTTCTCACCCCGTTGTCAAATATAATTAATTTCCCCACGTTATAACCATAAATGTGACAAAATTCTGTTAAACTCCATGAGAAAATGATATTTGCAATATGGCCGCTACTCTGTATCAGTCTATCACTAATGACAAATGCACAAACATCCAATCAATCGCTTTGCCATTTAATTTCCCAGCTGTTCTGGAATCAGTCACGATCGCCCCGTTTGGATGTTGCCCATCAACACCAGTGCTTTATAAAGCAGCTGCTGGGTTTGGTGTTGTAATAATGTGTCTGACCCCGGATCAGTGCTGGAGAGTCGTCTCACAATCATTACACCAGTGTGAAGAGTGTTTCTCTCATTCTCTCGCTCTTCTCCTGAAGTGTTTGTTGGGAAATCCCGAGTAAATCACAGTGTTTGCTCTCGCTTTGTCAGTCGCAGGTTTTTATAGACTTCCACTGTTGACAATCGCTTCACTTCTGTTGGTCTCGCACAAGCAGGATAACACTGTGCAAATATACTCATGTACACTCGCGGGACAATCGCTCTTTCTAACACATATAAGTGTGTCAGTACTCCAAACGACACGCCGATATCTGCACAACAGCACAGTCATGTCATATAAACCCATTACACTAATGGGAATCACTTTTGATCGTGTCGGAGATTAAATACACACAAACGGGACATGCAAAATAATATATCAGGTATCAATATTTGCCCAATTATAATGGT
>JAVLUX010000106.1:1157500-1160000 GCA_032164185.1 Moxostoma hubbsi | reverse complement strand
TTTTGCAACAACACCTCAGAGGATTAGTGAACAGCCCTTCGCCAACTTCAGGAATGCCCAACTGAAGACGGGCAAACGACAGTAAATAACACAAACTAACCGTGATTTAATCGTTTGCTAATAATCGTGTTTTTCCTTTGAATCGTTTCGTTTTTTCTTACCCCGTTCAGAGGAGAAAAACATCAGCCTATTTTTAAGATTTATGCATTTACATTTCAGAGCAAAATAATAACAGTCATTATTAAAACATAAAATATTTAATTTTTGATTTGATTAAAACTACACTGTAATAATGTCTGTAATTTTAACGGTAAAAGACTGTAAAAATGCTACAGAAATAAAATGTTAATTCATTAACGAGTATTAAAATATACAGTAAAAACAATTATACACAATATATTATGTAGAAATTGTGCTTTTGCTGTATAATAGTAAAAACTGGCATTATGTTTAACAGAAGAGTACATGTGATTTTTACGGTAAATTAAAAGGAATAAAAAAAGCAGATTTTTACAGTCTCAGAAGTTTCATATCAAGTTATGACATTTTTTATTACTGTTAATTTAACAGAATTGTTTTTTTTACATTTTTACTGTATTTTTTACATCATTGTTTTTTGTTGTTGTTGTTGTTTTACAGTGCGATTAATTCAATTGGAAGGAATTTTGTTCTGAAATTGAAATGAGGAAATCGTACTTTTTTTATTATTATTTTGTTTTTATTGTTGGCAGATTCTTGCATGTTTTTTCTCAGTATAAGCATAAATGTTTCTAGATATAGTAAGGAATATAAGAAATATATTAGAAGTTCATCTCAATCGACAGCATTTGTGACATAATATTGATCACCACAAAAATAAATCTGTAAACATTAAAATACTGTTTCAGAAGTATAAACACATAAACAATGTGTGTGTGAACATGATTTTACTGTCATTAAATCACTTATTAACCACATCTGTGGAGAGATAGACAATTATACATCTTCGTTACCATGACAACGTAATGCTGTAAACCCTAAAACGACTGTAAAAAGAACAATTTAAAAAACTGTGTGTGTGTGTGTGAGAGTGTGTGTGAGAGAGAGTGTGTGTGTGTGTGTGTGTGTGAGAGAGAGAGAGTGTGCGTGTGTGTGTGTGTGTGAGAGAGAGTGTGTGTGTGTGTGTGAGAGTGTGTGTGTGTGTGAGAGTGTGTGTGAGAGAGAGTGTGTGTGTGTGTGTGTGTGTGTGTGTGAGAGAGAGTGTGCGTGCGTGTGTGTGTGTGTGTTTGTGTGTGTGTGAGAGAGAGAGAGTGTGTGTGTGTGTGTGTGTGTGTGTGTGAGAGAGAGTGTGCGTGCGTGTGTGTGTGTTTGTGTGTGTGTGAGAGAGAGAGAGTGTGTGTGTGTGTGTGTGTGAGAGAGAGAGAGTGTGTGTGTCTGTGAGAGAGACAGTCACACACAGACACACACACACTCACTCACTCACACACGCACACACACACACTCACACACAGACACGTGTGTGTGTGTGTGTGTGTGTGTTTTTTTTTAATTAGGCCTACTTTATTTATTGTATTTATCAGTTTTACGGTCACATTTTTAGTCTGAGAATGTTTTATTGTTATTAACAATTTTTACTGATTCTATTCATAAAACAAACAAACAAACAAACAAACAAACACAACATAAAATACAAAATCAAATGATATACATTAAGCCCCTCCCCCCAACACAAACACACACTACAGTGCTCACAAACAATTACAACATAAATGTATTTATTTATTGTTTTTGTTTTTTAAAGTATACTTTAAGTAAAAAACAACAAGAATGCACATACATATCTAAACTACAAATCCCTCTCTAACGTCCCTCCCCAAGAACCCTCCAAAAAAGCCAAATATCCACCCCACTTCCTGTCAAACTAATCCCATTTCCCCAGCCTATTATATATAACCTTCTTGAGCACTGCCACCCCGCCCATCTCCCCCCACCACTCCCGAAACGAGGGTGCCCCAGCCAGCTTCCATCCCCTGAGGATGATCCGCCTGCCGACCGTAACTACAGATAGGACCCAACTTTATAAACATCTATCCCCAATATTAATGACTGCCCAATCGCCTAATATACAGAGTCTGGGGCAAAATAAAAACTGAGTGCCCAATACCTCACACATAAAACACTGAACCCTTAACCAAAATTCTTGGATCTTAACACACCCCCAAAAAACATGTGTTGTGTCCCAAATACTTAATGCCCTGTTTGGGCCACTGGAAGATACCCGGCTGAAAAGCCGTAACTGGGCAGTACACTGTCAGAGCCAAAGCTTCAGATTTTGACCAGTTGACTTTTCGGCATCAAGTGAGATGGCAGCAACCGGAGTCTGATCATTCGCCACTGATCACATGATATTGATGAGACGCCTAATGTTATCAAAAGAGCTACATACCCCGAATAAACCCCACCTGATATATATGTATAAGAGTGTGGCACGGCGGAGGGCGGGGCTGGGTTGTGATCCTAC
>JAVLUX010000106.1:1142500-1145000 GCA_032164185.1 Moxostoma hubbsi | reverse complement strand
TTTAATTAATAGTAACATTAGTAACATATACAAATTAAAAAAATATATAAATATTTTAAATTAATAAAACTTAAATTATTGTGTTTTTTATTTTTAAATATTTAATTAATAGTAAAATTATAATTTTTTATTTTAATTAATATTTAAAATTGATGAATTCATATTTAAAACACAGTTCAATTTGATGGAAATTAATTCAATTTAAATGTGTTCATTTTAGAAATGGGCTAAAATATTGTTGTAGCTACAGCACGACTTGTCATGAGAACGGGTTGTGTTGACTGAAGTTAATGGAGACTAGAAAGTCATTATGTGCTAAAAAACTTCCCCTCCACTGCAGCTCTTAAATTTGATTTGCATCCCTCCCTGTATATCGAAATATGTTGTGACTATACAAATCATATGCCATTGGATCTTGCATGTCTCATGACTGAATACAACACGCCATCTTTGAATATGCAAAAGCATGAGGGGAGGATTTGCAGCTAATGATGAACACTAAGTTATCGTGACTTCAGAAGACTCGAGGTGTAGCACACAAGTCGTATGCACTACTTTTATGGTGCCTTTATGGAGCTTGACAGTCACTGGTCACTATAGCGGAGTGAACATTCTGCTAAACATCTCCTCGTTCCACAGAAGGAAGAAAAAGCACACTGGTTTGGAACCACATGAGGGTGAGTAAATGATGTCCGAATTTAAATGTTAAGCCGAACTGTCCATTTAACAAGTACGATGTGAAAGAAAGAAGCGGCGCAGCATCAGTCCTGTGTTTTGTTCTCTCTTTTGAAAGAGGATAGAGGGACAGAAAATAGGATCCAAGGGGTATAAAAGAGGGAAAGGGGGTATTTAGCGGGTTTTACCCCTCTGTGACTCTGTCCTTCTTTGCTTCAGTATGTGAGCTGCAGCTCTGGTTGCTGACTGGATGGACAGCTGCTATTAAAAGTTGATTGTTTCAGGTTCACAGAGTGTGAAAGGGTGTGATTGGGGTCTACAGTGCCTGTGAGGGTGGTCTCACACTGGAGAGATGGGGGGGGGGCAAAGGAAAGTGTCACGTGACATAAGCGTCTCGCTGCGCTGCCTGAAGAGGAATCTGGCGGAAAAACACAGCACTTGTTGCCGCCTGCCCGCCCGGATTCTGCCTTGGCCAGCTTACGGAACGCCGTCTCGCACACACATGGATTTGCACAGTAAAAAACAGCAAGGAACATACCACCCACAAATACACGTGTCAGTTAGACTCAACCAGCAAAAAAACAAACAAACAAACACTACAGTTACGCCAAAAAAAACCTTAAAGTGACAGTACACCCAGAAATGAAAATTCTCTCATCACTTACTAACCCTCATATCACTCCCAGTTCAGTGGAAGACAAAAGAAGAAGTTAAACTCAGTCACCATTCACTTTCATGGTATGGAAAAAAAGATGCAATGAAAGTGAATGGCGACTGAGGCTATCAGTCCTTAAAATGACGCCAGACTTCTT
The DNA here is from genome assembly GCA_032164185.1 of Moxostoma hubbsi. Lineage (NCBI taxonomy): Eukaryota > Metazoa > Chordata > Actinopteri > Cypriniformes > Catostomidae > Moxostoma > Moxostoma hubbsi. The sequence continues at coordinate 1,143,513 of JAVLUX010000106.1, read as the reverse complement.
TTTAAACTTGTCTAATTTCAAAGGGAAAGGGAATTTTTGAGTTGACATGTTTTAGAACCAGTTGAGGGTGACTGAAATTTTTTTTTAGTCAAGATTTATAGTGAACAAGGACCGGAATTTCTCCCAAAGCTATTGTATTGCTCCAGAATACGGATTCACTAGTATGGATGACTTTTATGCTGCCTTTATTTCCTTTTTGGAACTTTAAAGTTTTGATCCCCATTGACTTACATTGTATGGAAAGCACTTCTTACATTAACAAAAATAAATAAATATTTGTTTGTGTTCTGCAGAAGAAACAATTTATAATACAGGTTTGGAACAACATTAGTGTGAGTAAATGATGACAGAATTTTCATTAATTTTGGGGTCAAGATTTATAGTGAATAAAGATGTGTGTTGTATTCACTGTCACACACGAGTACAACGGCTGATTATGACTTCATAAACACGTATTTTTCATACCATTACTCACTTTTGGCGCCCCCCGCTGGACATCTCACTGGGAAACTGAAGCCAAACATGCACTGAAGTACGTAATGTCATTTAGCTAAATGTTGCCCCAGTCACAAAGTGTTCATGAGACCGGGCTGCCAAGGTTTGTGTTCAGCAGAGGAAAGCAAGTCATCCGGGTTTGGAACGACATGAGGATGAGTAAACAATGCCACATTTCTTAAATGAGAGCAAACTATCCTTTTAAACGTCAGTCTCACATGTGCAAACTGCAATTTCAAGCCCCACTACAGAATGCCAATCACAGGGTATAATGTGGGCATTAGTACGGGCCCTTTGCCAATCACAGGGTATAATGTGGGCATTAGTACGGGCCCTTTGACAATCACAGGGTATAATGTGGGCATTAGTACGGGCCCTTTGCCAATCACAGGGTATAATGTGGGCATTAGTACGGGCCCTTTGCCAATCACAGGGTATAATGTGGGCATTAGTACGGGCCCTTTGCCAATCACAGGGTATAATGTGGGCATTAGTACGGGCCCTTTGCCAATCACAGG
>JAVLUX010000106.1:1115000-1125000 GCA_032164185.1 Moxostoma hubbsi | reverse complement strand
AGTTTTCTCCAGCAGAGGTCAGTGCTGCACAGCTACACGACAGTCGTTCAGTCAGTGTGCAGGAAGTGATCTGACATGATGCAGGTTATTCAATCAATCAAGGAGATGTAACAGATCTGAATCAGTCAGATTTCTTTATATTAGTCATATTTCATATTAGGATTCTTTAAGGGGACCTATCATGCAAAATGCACTTTTATATGGTGTTGTGATTCAATTTTACATACATGTGTGTGTGCGCAATCACCATATAATGATAAAAATCCACCCAGTCCTTTCTTAAAAAATCTCCATTAATCATAAACAATGTCTCAGAACAAGTCGTTCGCAGATTCTGAGCAAAGTGACGTCACTTCGTACAGGCCCCGCCCACGACTGTTGACGGACACTGCCGACGGACATAGCGCAGAGCGAACATTGTAATAGTATTTATGTGTGTGTGTGTGTGTGTGTGTGTGTGTGTGTGTGTGTTGCTCATCCATCGTTGCAAAACTGCTGAAAAAAATCTACAACAAATAAATAAATGTATTAAATAATCATTCGGAAACTTCCCGGTTCATTCTCAAAGTTGTTAGATCTGATGGAGTCCCTCATCGGTGTCTGACTCCAGTTCAAACATTTTCACTGTCAATCATATCGCTTATGACGTCTAGTTATCGGAAGCGGAGATGTCAAAACTCCGCCCTATTCTGGATAGGGGGCGGGGAGTACCAGCTCATTTGCATTTAAAGACACACACACACACACACACACACACACACACACACACACACACACACACACACACAAAAACAGCTCATTTTTATTCCCACTCAAAAATGGGCATTTCAACATGGTATAATAAATGATCTGTGGGGTATTTTGAGCTGAAACTTCACAGACACATTCTGGGGACACGAAAGCTTTAAATGACATCTTGTGAAAAGGGCATAATAGGTGCTCTATAAGAGTGGGATGAGTTTCTTTGACTCTGACAGTGAACAGGAGTGTGAAATCAGAATGGATGATGATGCATTAAATCAGATCACACATTTCCTGAAACAGTGTGCTGCCGATATTTTGGGTTGGTGCATATTTATTTATCTTATAATTGGATTTATTACCACAGCTTTTGTTGAAAAGGTTTCAATTGCTTAATTTTTCTCCTGGGCTACATTTTTAGAAAGCTTTAATGGAGCTTCTGAATAAACACTGTGACGTTGTTCTGTTTGTTTGAGCCGCCCAACATCATTTGGCTCAACCAATGATGTGAGTTTGCATTCATCTTGAGGATCAATCAGATGTTCAAATTTAGGCTTAAACATCAGTGTGTCCTAACGCTTTCCACTTGACCTAATAATACAATCTCACTTTCCTCTTTGCATGCTGACACAATCTCTCACTGTAGCTTAAGCACCTCTCAAGGCAGCCTGCTAGTTTCCATTCACAAGAATTAGGTCTGCTCAGGAAATGAGTAGTTGGGGCTTTGAGCCAGTGGGGCTTTAGAGAGAATGAAAAGACAAGTGACATTAATTCCCTGACCTGTGTTGATGTGAGCTTACACTAATTCACTCTCTAAATAAACTAGCAGTCCTTGTCCATGCTGAAAACACCCTCCGAATCGCCTCGCTCTTTTAAAGGGGTCATATAATAATTTTTTTTCACTGAGGTCCACTTAAAATGTCATATTTTTTATTTTCATGATCATGTTGCTGCATCTATCTGACACAATTAGATGGTCCATTTTTTTGCTGCTGTGCCTTTAAGAAATTCCCGCTTCGCATATAAAATGAGCAACACTTTGCTGCGGGTTTGCTTGTTGGATTCAATATAGTTTTTAATTGGGCTCTGGGTATCTCAGCGAGTAATTGACGCTGACTATCACACCTGGAGTCGCGAGTTTGAATCCAGGGCGTGCCGAGTGACTCCAGCCAGGTCTCCTTAGCAACCAAATTGGCCCGGTTGCTAGGGAGGGTAGAGTCACATGGGGTAACCTCCTCGTGGTCGCTATAATGTGGTTCTCGCTCTCGGTGGGGTGTGTGCTGAGTGACTCCAGCCAGGTCTCCTTAACAACCAAATTGACCTGGTTGCTAGGGAGGGTAGAGTCACATGGGGTAACCTCCTCGTGGTCACTATAATGTGGTTCTCGCTCTCAGTGGGGCGTGTGCTGAGTGACTCCAGTCAGGTCTCCTTAGCAACCAAATTGCCCGGGTTGCTAGGGAGGGTAGAGTCACATGGGGTAACCTCCTCGTGGTCGCTATAATGTGGTTCTCGCTCTCGGTGGGGCGTGTGGTGAGTTGTGCGCGGATGCCACGGAGAATAGCGTGAAGCCACCACACGTGCTACGTCTCCGCGGTAACATGCTCAACAAGCCACGTGATAAGATGCGTGGATTGACAGTCTCAGACGTGGAAAAAAAATTAGATTCGTCCTCTGCCACCCGGATTGAGGCGAGTCACTACGCCACCATGAGGACTTAGAGCACATTGAGAATTGTGCGTTACAAATTGGGGAGAAAAAAAATAGTTTTTAACTGCCCATCCTTAAGAAACAACAGGGCATTTTCCCGGTGGGCTGGCGCACTTTGGGGCCGATCAGGGCTGGACTGGCCATCGGGAGAATGGACAAAAAAAACGGTGCCGCGATATGCAGATATGATACAATCAACATCTTTTGGGCCAGTTAAACAGATTAAAGTTGTTTACTATTACCATTGCTCATACTTAGCATACATAGGGTTTTTATAAACAATTAGGGGAAAATCTCCAAGCCATATATTGAAGGAGGGACCATACCGAACCATATCATCTAGGGACAAAGATAGAGACGTTAGGTTAGGGTGACTTGGGTTCAGGTTAGGTTAGGGTTAGGGGTCGGCTAGATGGTTACGTACTTCTTGACTTGGGCTAGTACGTAACCTCCTAGCAACTGCCCAAAACACCCTAGCAACCACATAGCCACATGCTAACAACACATTAGCAACTGCTTAGCAATGCCCTGACAACCCTAGCATTGTTGTGGCGGGTTTTGCATGGACAAACGCCACTCACATTTCTTCTGAAAATGCCAGAATCTGGTTTGTCAGAACGGGTAGTTAGCAAATATGAATACTGTGGTGGTTATGCATGTTTGGGCATAAGCTTGGAGATATTATTTCAAAGATTAAGAGGTTGGCAGCTAGACAACTGAAACGTCTCCAAAGATTTAGCCAGAACCCAAGTTATAACCAATATGTGCAAGATATCATCGTGCATCTATTTTGTTGAAACGACTCGGGACTGTGATTTGGCAGCAACTGTAATAAATTCCTAGAACAACTTGGCTGGACAAAGAGGTTTAAGTGGGCTTAAAGCCAGACAGTAGATCCAAACCACACAAACGTTTTATCATTGATGTATGAGCCTAATAATTTCATTACATTTCAAAAGAACTTCCCCTTCTCGAATTCTAGAGTGTGTACCGTTTTTTTGGAAGGAACTTATCAGACGAGGATTCAATTATATATTGTGCATTTTAACCTAAGGCTGCAACTTTTCTCTCTGTGGTTGTCCCAATGGTCCCTTAAGATGGGATAAGGATTCAAATGGACATTTAGGTGAAACCCTTGGATTCCCTTCACTACCAGAAGTCAATTTCTTTGGCTTTTCTCTGTCAGAGGTTTTATATAACAACACCTTGGTATCCTTCACCTCCTCTCCAACTTGGCAAAGACAGAATTGTCATTTATTCTTGTGGGATGCCACATGCAAAAAACTGCACAGTTTGCATGAGGTCAGGCAATGACACATTCAAAGTCCTCCCACCCCTGCCTAACTTCTTTGCCAACCTTCTTGGCAAATGTTGTTAGGGGTGTTGGTCACCAGCAGCCTATCACCCTGCAGCTCACGACTGGTTACCCACTGTAGTTTGGCAGCATTTAGTTGGGTCAGTACCTGGATGGGAGACCTCCTGGCAGCATGTGTGGGTTCTTATGTACCAGTATAGTGATAGGGACAGTAAACATTAAAGAGACAGCATCCTTTGGATGCTGAAGATGTGGTCCTGACTCTCAACGGTCAATAAAAGTCTACGGGTGCTTGCCTGAAAAGAGTAGGGGTGTAACTCTTGAGTCCTGGTCAAATTGACCCATTGGCCTTTACCAAGCATGGCATGAATTGGCTACATCATTTGTTTTCCTCTCCACCAATTGTGATTTTGAAGATCGTAGGGGCATGGGCTTGCATCGCCCTGACCTTGCTCCCAAGTCAGAGATGCAGAACGGTTGTGAGGCATTAAAAATCAAAGAGCATACTCTTGGCAGCCTTATACAGGTGGTAGAAGACTAAGTCTGAGTGTCTTCCTCATCTATGTGCCTGACTTTGGAGTAGTTGGAGGAGTTGAAGATCCTTCAGAGCTGGTATCTTAGAGTGGCTGGATGCCCCATCTATGCCACCAGCAATATGCTAGAGGTCTTTCATAGCTTGGGCACCATCTTTAGATTGATGGACAGTGAAAACAACGTAGATGAACCTCGTCAAGCTGACACACTAGCCTTGAACCGGTCACTATACGTGTCTCTTTGTAGGACGTGTAGACCCTCAATCTACCTCCACCTCCTTGTTTGAAGTTCACCTGCATGGCAAATTCTTTGGCTCGCTCCCCAGTTTCCAATGTCAAATTCCCTTTGGAATAACATTCATGTACTAACATCATATGCTACAGTGGCTTCCCTCTGTGGCTTACTCGAGGGTTCAATGGTGATAGCTCAAAGGTTAGAACCTACAATGTTTCTGTTGCAAGCCCAGATCTTTTAACACTAGGATATTACTTCAAAGATCTGGTCAAGTTTGCAAGATTACAGTACAGACAGTGATTACTTTCATACTCAAGTTTCTGTATAGATTCACAGAGGAACAGAGCTTCATATTTGGCAGTGAATGCTAATGACTGTGTGTTATAAAATGCTTCTATGGGTAAACGAACACTTATGGGGCACAACTCGACTCAACTCGACCCTGCTCGCCTTTTTGGGGGTTTTCCACTGTGGATTGTACCTTGTACCCCGGTCGAGGTTCCAAGCGAGATGAGCCAAGCGACATAATCCTGCAGCTCACTGATTGGTCAGAGAGAATCGTCACGACCAGCGTGACTTGATTTCCGATACACGTCATCAACCCGCTAGTTTTAAAGTTAGCAACTGCGATAACAGTATCATTTGGTAAAGGTATATAGATGGGCAAGGAGGAGGCGAGAACCGGCTTGATCATATTTGAATGGTAAACTTAAACAAAAGACACAAACACACACATGACGGTCAGCTGAACGTAAACGATCTCTCTCTCGTCGCACCACCGTCCGCAGTCGGCCTTTATAACTCTCGGAGGCTTGATTAGCCTGATAAGGGACCGGGTGTGTATAATCACGACCAAGCCCCGCCCTCCGCCCTGTCACACATTTTTTCACGCATTTTTTCGAATTGTGAAAAGAAACGGCTGTGCGCAAAACCACGCCGTGGTCAATAAACGAGGTGCAGATGGTCCACTCGTTAGCGACGAACGAAACGAAACGTCTCTCAGGACGTGTCTCCGCTGTTAGCCGCACACAGTTACCACCGGACCGACCAACAGTGTAGCGAAACGTTAAATAAACTTATAAGTGACGACAGAAACATCAAGGACAAGTGGAAGTGGTTCGACCAAATGGACGCTATCTAAAGCGGCGAGCAATGGGACGGAGAGTGCGCTGGACTCGGTCGTGGCGTTGTTGGAGTCCACGATGGAGGATGGGACGTTGTGTTACGCTAACTCTACACTCCGCTTGAAAGCTTCACTTTATATAGTCGAGCAGCTACTGGAAGCTTCTAAAACAACCAGCCCAATTTAACTGTTACACTCGTGTAAAATCACCATCAACAACTGCTTTATGCAGCACAATGAGCTAGCGGCTAACAGCTAGCGCTCGTGTTATTCTTTATTGTTTTGTGTCGCGTTTAAGATGATGTCACGGCAGTAGAGGCGGCGCAACTATGACGATCAGCCTATAATCCCGCCCATCTTGAGGCGGCACTAAACTGCAGTGGAAAAGCAAGCTCAGAAAAGTAAAGCGAGTCGTGTTGAGGCGAATCGAACCGTAACGTTGCCGTGGAAACGTGCCATAAGTTGTTGCAGTTACATCGCAAAGGGCAATCAATAGCAGCTTTGAATCCTGTGTGTCATATGTCTTTTCAACATTCTGAATTTCCTTTCGTACACACTTTTGCGTGGTGAAGTGGGCAAAAGAGTGGTACCCAAAGAAGGTTGCTACTTCAAGCAAAGAACGGGGCATGATCGATCAACATTGTTGAATGCGTGACACTCATAGTCTCTTATAGATCTGCAGGCGTCACCTGTTGTCCATTATTAGTATGTTCACCTAAAGCTAAACTGTTTTCTGACGTAAAACCTAAACATTTAGAAATGTCCAAACTACAGTGCTGTTTCGTCTCTCGAGGGTTGCAAGTTGGCGCACTCCAGCAACAGACTAGGGGACAGTAAGGCCAAGTGTTAAGGCCGTGCCCATACGTCAAAGAATCAAGGTTCGAGTCAAAAATGGGTTTAAAATAGTCCCAAAACACAACAATGACACGATGGCTACATCTGACACATCCCTGCTGAGATAACCGGGTGGTTTGCTGGCCATAGCTGGTTTAAGCAGGTCTGGCTGGTCTCCCAGCCCGGGTAAGCTGGTGTCTAGCTGGTCAGTCAGCTGATCTCCCATTCTGACCATATACTGACATGTGTCCAAAACCATCAAAACAAACCGTGTACCCAGCTTGGCCAATCTTGGAGACCCGCTAACGAGCTCAGACTGGTTTTAGCTGGCTTTTACAGCAGCGATGCTGATGAAGAAATGCTGTAAAGCAATGGCTCATGAGGAGTCAGGAGCTCATCTAGACTGCATTGCGTGAAGTGTGAAAATGTGCATATAAAGTGTCAGAAAAGTGCCAAATGTAAGAAGAACGGCTCTTATTATCATACCTTTGACCATGTCTGAGAATTGTGCACAGTCTTGCAGTGTAAAGTTGTCACTAGGCATCTTTGTACCACCCTCTCTAGTTGACCTCCAGTGCAAACGGCTTTGTCAGGTTTTTTCAACCAGTTTTTCAGCCACCTCACTCTCAATATCTTGCATGACCTTCATGCTGAATTTAAACTCACTGGTCTGTTTCAAGTCCAGTAAATATCAGCTGCAGATGTAGCAACAATGTCCACAGCATGCTCAAATGTAAAAAATACGACTGTGATTGTTGTTCGACTGACTGATGCTTTTGGATTCTAAGATGTGATGTATTTTAGTCGTATTTTCCCTTCAATCAATCAGGCTAATATTTAGAGGCACAATGCTATCGATATAAAAGGTATTACTGAGAGATGTTATTCATTACTCTTGCAGTTCTTGAAATAGATTTGCTACAGCAAGTACGATTGTGATTGTTTGGACCTTTAGAGGATCCATGCACTAACAAATTTGATCATGCACATGTTTGATATTCACAAAAGTAGTGAATGAGCACCTCCTGTGGCAGAAAAGGGGAATTACAGCATTGTTACTGCAACTGTCCTTTGAAACAGCACCACCTAGTGGACACTGTCCTACAGTGAAGGAGGCTTGTGTTTTGTTGTATTCCTGACCCCTGACTCCTCTGTGTTTTGTAAAAGTAAGTGTATTTATCTACAGACCTCACTTCAAGTCGTTTCATTTCGCATCTCAGATACTTTAGAAAACGTCATTTGTTTGAAACGACTGATTCTGTTTGCAGAATAATTTGATTGTTTACGTAGAATTGTATAAAATGAATAAATAATGGAACAGTTATCTCATGAACTTTTTATTTCATGGGACATTCCTACCAGCAATTGAATCACTTCAAAAAAAAAAAAAAAAAAAAAAAAATATATATATATATATATATATATATATATATAATAATAAAAGTTATTAAATTAATCAGAACACAGAACATTTTTGTGATATTTAGGTTTTAATTCAATGAGATTTCTGTATTTCAGAATGTAACAGAAACATAATTTCATAACTTAGAATAAAGTTCATATTTGAACACCACATGTCCTGTTGGGTTTGTGGTGGCGTAATGACTGTGGGGTGAAAGTGCAGTTTGTCATGATGATCAGCGACATGTCTGAAATGTATTTCATATGCATGTTGTCTAACTGCAGTCCTCAGCAAACTTCACATGTGTAAATATTTGCATGAACATAAAAAGATTGAACAACTAAGACATGAACTGGACAAGTTTCACAGACATGTGATGAACAGAAATGGAATAATGTGTCCCTGATCAAAGGGACACAGTAACAAATGTAACAGTCAGTGTCTGGTGTGGCAGCAGCTGCATTAAGTATTGCAGTGCATCTCCTCATCATGGACCGCACCAGATGTGCCCGTTCTTGCGGTGAGATGTTCCCCCATGCTTCCACCAAGGCACTGGCACGTTCCTGGGCATTTCTGGGGGGGAATGGCACTACCCCTCACCCTCCGATCCAACAGGTCCCAGACGTGCTCAATAGGAGATGATGAACGCGCTGGCCATGGCAGAACACTGGCATTCCTGTCTTGCAGGAGATCCCGCACAGAATGAGCAGTGTGGCTGGTGGCATTGCCATGCTGGAGGGTCATGCCAGGAGGAGTCTGCAGGATGGGTACCACATGAGGGAGGACCATGTCGGACCCTCCACCTCCAAATCCATCCCGCTCCAGAGTACAGGCCTCGGTGTAACACAACAGTAAACGCAAGTCCGACCATCACTCTCGACTCGTCAGTGAAGAGCACTTTTGCCCGTCCTGTCCGGTCCAGCGATGGTGGGTTTGTGCCCGTAGGCGACGTTGTTGCCGGTGATGTCTGGTACGGACCCGCCTTACAACAGGCCTCAGTCCAGCCTCTCTCAGACTACTGCGGACAGTTGTTGTTGACTCGGGCAGTTGTTGATGCCATCCTGTACCTGTCCCGCAGGTGTGATAGTCGGATGATCCTGTGCAGGTGTCGTTACACGTGGTCTGCCACTGCGAGGATGATCAGCTGTCTCAGGTGTCTCACAGTACAGACATTGTCATTTATTGCCCTGGACACATCTGCATATGTCTATATTGCAGAAACCATTGGTGCCAGTGTTCTCTACGATCATCTTGAGCTTGTGATGCTCTTGGGAAACGCAGCCCTGGTTGATCTGGACAGCGCCGCAATTCCAGTTTGCTTTTGCATCAGTCATTAGACAGGTGTGTCATGATTGTTACACCATGTGGCAGTTTGTTTTAGGTCACTGTCCTGTTCATGATAACCTGCCCTCTGATTAGAATTTGGAATTTTGTGTTGCAAGCAAGTCCTCTTGATTCATCCTGCATTGTTGGTGGGATCAAAGGCATTATTCCAGACCATAAATCCAAACCATTTTACCGCCAAACATCTAAAGCACTCGTGTATAAATGCAGTGTGTTTTTGAACATGCATGTCTTCTGTCATGCCAAAGACCAGCCCTTTCCCGTGGTGTGTGCACTGTTACGCATTACCTTGAGTGGTTTATTGTCATGTGATGTTATTCAGTGAATGGTGCTCTTGCTATTGAGAGATTACAGCTTGTTCAAGCATCAGTACTGACTGTGATGTAACTGAGTGGATATTTCAGGTAACTGGGTCTGCTGTAATAGGATCAACTCGCGGGTTTACGAGTTATTTGAAGTCTCTGATGCACTGCATTGTGGGTAGGCACATATTCAGGTAAACATTTGGCATGTGACCGCTTAATAATTTGCATATACAGTGGCCTACATATACGGTAGGTCCTCGTGGTGGCGCGGTTACTCGCCTCAATCCGGGTGGCGGAGGACAAGTTTCAGTTGCGTCCGCTTCTGAGACCGTCAATCGCCACATCTGATCACGTGACTCGTTGTGCATGACACCGCAGAGACTCACAGCATGTGGAGACTCATGCTACTCTCCACGATCCACACACAACTCACCACACGCCCCATTGAGAGAACCACTAAT